>JARHVA010000252.1:2655000-2782500 GCA_037957365.1 Torreya grandis | reverse complement strand
AAGTCTAATGGTTTCAAAACTATGCAATTTATCATCCCCAAGCTTTCGTAGTTCTAAGCCACTTGACAATTGGTGTATTTTCATCAAATAGAAACCCAAAAGGATTAAACACATATTTGGTCTATATTCTAATGATTCCAAGCTCTCAAGCTTTATGCATTTGATACTTGGCACATTTTCATTCAAATGCAACTTTAAAATTATAAAGGTAGGACCAAAATCTAATGGTTAGTAGATCTGAGTCTCTAAACCCATGATCATTGATATCACTCCATATGTTGCCCTTATATTAATCAGAACTTCTTGGGACATACATAGTTGAAGTGAACAAATGATAATGGATCCAGCTTTACGAGTTCCTATAGGCCCAAGATTGTTCCATGTGGCTTAATCACATTAACTCATGACCATAGAGCATATGAAATAAAAATAAAAATATAGAGGCTTGAGTTAATGAGAACTAGACAAGTGACATTATTTGAAGGAGGTGTAGCTAAGGTAAGACAAGAAAAGGTTAAAAACAAGGCAAAGGAACCAATTAATGAATAATTGAAAGTTGTCTCCAATAAGATGATTAGATCAAGAGCTTAATGAAATGTTTCCATTTGGAAGGCAAGTGAACCCACCTAAGCAAATTGGTAAGTTCAAATTGAAATGGGAACTAAAATAAAAGTTCATTATCTACATTGATGGCACATAAATGCATTCAATACTCAATATTGGTAATAATATATGAAAAATCTACATAAAAAATACACTTTTCCATTATTTTTTTAATCAAGTGATTGCATTTTTAACTCTCCAGCATCTCAAAATCCCTAGTTACTTCACTGGGCAAACACATAATGAACCACTTAATTCACAAGGAAGAGTGACATAAATTAAATCAAGATAATGGCCTCTTCTTTGGAGTAAAGTAAGTCTCTAGTTCCCTCCCCTTACACATTTTATAGGGGGAGTGTGTACATGGACATCATGTTCGAAAGGAGCATGTTGGACATGAAATTTCTACATTACTCGACACTTTGGGAAGAGGTAAAGTCTATTAGGCCATATTCTACTCAAGAAATTTTTTTATCTAGAAGATAAATAGTATATAGATTATTTGTTGCCTATCAAATCACAAGGCCTCCAATAAGAAGCAATGAAACCAGAGGTAATACCATGAATTGACCTACTCAATTTTTTTTTTGTTAATGTAAATATGTTGGGTGATATTATACATGTTAATAAGGTTTAGTGTGTTGATGTTTAAATTTTAAGGAGGGCATTTGAAAGGTATCTTAGACTCTTGGTCCCCGAAACTGACTATAATCAAGTCTCCACTAATTTTTGGCTTGTGCACAATATACTAGAAGGAAAATTAAAGTAATGGCTAGCCAAAGTCTAAAGGATGAATACCAAAGGGTCTATTTAATCCAAGTTTAGAACTGGATTTAGAGTAGTTATGTCTCTATAGAATATGTTGCATGGTTTTCCTAGTATTGCATACATCTAGGTTAAGTGGGTCCCATTGTTGGACATACTTTTAACATCCAAAAAAATAGTCTCCCTTGGGGAAATTATAAATGCAAGGTTGAAATAACAAGTGTTTCACCTTGATTAGAGGCCAGTCGATGGTAAATTTAACATAATGTTTTACTTGTTATGCATAATAATGAGCATTGTTTACAATCCCCATGGTCAGGTATGGCATCCCTCAGTTGAATATTTAGATAACATGATAGGCAAGGACTATTATTTTATGTTCATTCATAGATACAAGAATGAGATTAGGAGGATATGTGATAATGTTTATCCTAAAATATTTTAGTAAATTCAAGGCACTACAATGACTAGATTATCTGATAACATAATAAAGAGACTTGGCAAAATGGGAGACTATTGGTATTGCCCAGATGTCATTATTTTTAGGGTAGATGGAATAAAGACATCCCCCCTATTGCTGCCAAAACATATTTAAAACACCATAGTAAAATAATAAATTGCATATCATATTTACAATAACATTGATGAATAATTAGGTCAAGGGCACTTGGCCTACTATTTCAAGACTCCTTTGAGCAATAGATAACATCAATATGTGATAAATCACATTTAAATCATGATGACAGGTCCAAGACTCAATATAATTTATAGGTGGTACCTTTTAGGGAGTGGGATTCTAGGGAACAATGTAAGGGGATACCTCCTATATATTAAGGAAAAGAAAAAGGTACATGTTTCATATGATCATCAGGAGTTTGATCATGATGTTGTAGTAATAAATGTAGTGGATGATACTGAAGTATGGATGAGGATGAGGAATAAGCTAATATCTATTATTTGGGCTTAGGCCTTCAATATGATCATAAAGGGATTGAGGAAAAGGTACATCGGTGGCTTCTATCCCAACTACATGATACTCAATCACATGATCAAAGTCCCTCCCATTCAAAATAACCAATAAATTAATAACCATTTGAATCATGCATTCTAAGAGAATTGGTTCCTTAAATTAGGAGGGAAATTCTTTGAGGTATCCCAAGTGCTCAACCCCCTTTTACATCTGCAATGACTATCATTCAGGCTTTAGGGATAGCAACTACAAGGATAAGTCAACAACTTCTTCAGGGGAATAGAGAAAGATCTCTTTAGTGATGACACCTCTGTCACCCCTTACCATAACCACTCAGGTGAGTCTCCCTAATTTTATCAATTTTGGTTTTGATTTAAAGATAATTTTTATGCTAAATAACAAAACACTTAGGAAACATTCTCAAACAATGAATATATAAATAATAATTCTCACACTATTTGTACATATTATTCAAATTATTATAATGTTATGTAGGTAATACATTTCCTATTTTTAGGACGGTGAGATCCCTATAATTTCTCACACAAATAACCAAACCACTAAATATGAAATATATTATTGATACAACATATTATTCTAACTACCAAACACTAATAAAACAAACTCATAATATATCACAAACCTATTAATGTAATATTGTATAACTGAAAATATTTACATTATTACAAATTAATAATGTGAACAAACCCTAACATTCACCCCCTTGTGAACATTATTAACCCCTAATCTACACCCCCTTAATGTAAACATGGGGAAAACATCTTTCCCATATCTACACCTTTACTCATGATTTAATGATTTTTACAGGATAATCACAAACCTTACAGATGGTTTTACAAATGGCTTACCAACAAACAAAATGGGATGGTTTTCAAGTGGATAACCAATAACCACAAACAAATGGTTTTAAAAGTGGCTTACCATAAACCACATCATGATGTGTATTACATTTACTATCTCTCTTCACCATCACATTTTTAGATAAGTTACATATAAATTATTAGTTCACTTATTAAAAATGTGAACATGTATACAACACCTATTATTATTCACAAAAACTTAAATCAAACACACAACTAAAAATAAAATGTACCACTAAACCAGAAGTAACCCCATCACTAGTGTCTAATGTGAGGCTATGAAACCTTTTACCTCCATTACCTTTGAACTCTATTAATTTTTAATTAGAATATAAAATCTTTAGAAGCATAGCCATTGTTTTCAATTGGTTCATTCTCAGTATTTGATTCTTCTATAGTGATGATATTAGCTTCATTTGTTTTAAGTTTTTTGTTGTGCAAGTCTTTAGCTTGAATTCTACAATATGATGATGTATGTCCCTTTTTATTGTAGTATAAGCATTCAATTACCTCCTTATTTTTAAAAAAATTCTTGTGCTTCTTTTTGAAGTACAATGCAATTTATTCTTCTACACATTTTGTAGTCCTTTCTTCTTCAGCTAAAAGAGCTGAAATCATACCTTTTAGTGACTATGAAGGCATCTATCCAAGAGTGAAAACAACATTGCTATATTTTGAAGAAAAGCTATTCAATAATATGGATTTTGCATATTTATCTTCTATTAGAGATTGAACTTCTACTAGGTGTCTCAAATATGATCTTAGATCATTGATGTGACTAGACATGTTGACCCCATCATTCATTTTGAATCTAAACAAGTAGAGTTTTAAGGAAAACTTTGCGTTGACTACTTTTACTCTAAACAGTTTGTTCATATTTTCCCACACTACATTTGATGATTTTTCAAGATCTACCTAATGTAACTTAGAGTCAAAAAGAGCCAATCCAATAATGGCTTTAGATTAATCATCCCTATTCTACCATTCTACTAACTTTGTTGCATCATGCATGTTAATTCATTTCCATTCACTATCCTCCATAATTTTTTGTTCATTAATTGCATTTGAATTTTGAATTTCTATGTGTGGAAATTGAGCCCAGGATGTTCATTATGATTTTAGACCAACACAAGATGTCAGTTTCTGCCTATAATGCATCCTTTCCAAAATATGATTTTTTTTAAAAATAACAATGATGACTCTTATACCAAAAAGAGTTTTAACGAACATAATTTTCATGACAAACAATTTTAAGATCTAAAAGAATAATTTAAATTGACTTAATTTCTAATATAGTTAGAAACTGTAATTAAAAATTAAATACATCTTGACACTAAAATAAAATGGAAGGCCACAAAAAGATAAACCTAAAAAATTGATATTGATAGACTTAGAAATCTTATTTGCATGGGTGATGAAAATGGCAAACTTAAATTAAGGATTTCCTAAACAAAAACATGGAGATAGATGTGATGGAAATCCTAAGACCACTAATCTATCTAATTTAATGAAATAATAGACAAAAAATATAACACCTGACCTTTACATGCTAGTCTAAGAATCATTGGATGCAATGTAGAATGCATGTGAGGTGTCAGGAAATAATCTGATATGTATAGTAGGTCGTGAATCAATCAAGGAAGACTACAAAATATTGTACGAGCTGTAATGATTGATTGGAAAATATACAAACTGTGGATAATTGTTTAATGTTATTGAGTGATGGATATATTGACAATGCACATACCTTATTCAATTCTAATAAAAAAATGTCAAACTTTCAGATCTGATAAATCAAGGTTAATTTATGGTAGCCAATACACCACAATAGAAGTTATCTATCATGCTTAGATAGTCTATCCAATACTTATTATAAACTTTGTAAACCCATAAAATCCTTGAATGTTTCCATGTGGAAGATGGATATGATTAATGGTGAACAATTTACCATCGATATTGTTGATAGTGGAAACTAATCCTTCACACCAGATCTACACACATGTAGTTTGAATGACTAAGCTGGGTGGATATGGGCCAAGATCAATATTTTCACATATAAAGCTCCAACGTCTTTTTCAAAAAAATGTACACAGGTCCAACATAGTTATAGAGGAATCTCAAGGCTAATGAAAAAATTTATCTCATAGGGAAACCATGTTCTAATACTAGATATAGATTATGGTTTTGATTTAAATAGAATTTATAAGCTAAATAACAAAATAATTAGGAAACATTCTTAGATAATGAATATACAAATAATAATTCTCACACTATATGTATATATTATTTGACTATTAAAATGTTGAATAGGAAATACATTTCCTATATTCGGGATGGTGATATCCCTATAATTTCTCACACAAATAACCAATCCACTAAATATGAAATATATTGTTGATACAATATATTAATCTAACTACTAAACACTAATAAAACTAAACCATAATATATCACAAAACTATTAACATAACATTGTGTAACTAAGAATATTTACGTTACTACAAATTAATAATGTGAACACACCCTAACAAAGTTTTTATAGAATAATTTACTACCTATTCCAACTACTATAGATTCTCCTAAGTCTCCTAAGTTTCATCTAGCAAGTTAGATTCCTTCCACAACCATGCTAACACCATTCACCACTTATACCAACACTAGTGTCACACCTACCACACCTTCACTACCATCTCTAGTCATATTTTCTACCACTGTTATTCCTCCATTTATTCCACCATCTCATTCCCCTTCCACTCCACCTATCTTCACTTACCAAAGGAAGCATAAGGGCCTTCCCATTTCATCTAAAGGCAAGCAACCATAATAAATACCATCAATTGGTCTTCAAATTATAGAAAATTATTTAGAGGAAGAGGAAGTAGATGATATAATAGATGTAATGGAACTAGAATAAGGGCATAAACATATAATATATCTGGTTTACTATCCCACTAATGAAGAGGTAGCTGATGAAGTAGTAAATTAAGAAGAACCAAAGATGAGCACAAGTGCACAACCAAATGATGAAGAGGTTAAACTAGAAAAAGTGAAAGCCTTGATACTGGGAGAATAGAGAGTTAAAGAATCCTTGGATGGCACGTCTGAGTAGTAAATCCTCACACAAGAATAGAGATAGAGTATTGATGATTTAGTCTCTTCCATTAATTCGTCAATTACTAATGTAGAAATCCTAGCTATAGATTTGTCCCTAGTTATTCCTAATATTGTTGTATCTAGTTCTACTAGTTTTACTGTTGATTCAACCATTCTTTCTTTTCCTAAGTTAATAAGGACTCCCAAGGCAGTCCATTTTGAGAATTTAGTGATTATTTGCATATTTAACCCCCAAATGCCACTAGTTCCAAGGAAATCATCAACTAAATTGGAGCTCCCCATGCCCCAATCATTGCCCATGCCATCATCTATAATGATTATGTAAATAACTTTGGGTTTAGCTAGATTTTTGGCTAGGGTTACTCCAATGAAAGAAACATCTCATGGGAGAGGGTTGTTCAAACACCTCTCTAGTTTCCTATTCAAATAAGTGCAATTTTGATGCCTCCATTGATTATAACCCATCTTATGAATCCTCCACCTTCTCTATCCTTAGGCCCAAATCCAGATGAAGAAATAAGGGAACTCATTATTCCTTAATGGGTGGAGGAAATGCAAGATGATAGGGATGAGAGAAAAAGTTTGGTCATTACTTAATTTCCCATAGTCTCTACCTAGTTTGATAAAAAGTGTGGGACCATTACAAGGGTTAGGAAGAGGAAGGTGTTGAATTTGTAAACAAGTGAGGAAATGGACTTCAAACAAAGGGATAATATTTTCCCTTTGGCAAAGAAGTCCAAGATAAACATAAATGACCCCCATAGTATGTAAATAATTTTTGTGCTTTTATGGATTCTACAGGTGAGTCAATTCAATAAATTTATTAGATCAAGGAGGATGCATTAAAAATATTACAATAGAGAAAAATCATACAAGCTCCTTAGGATATTATTGTTGATATACAAAGTGCAGATACCAAGTAGTATAATACTTTTTTATAATATTAAGGTTTATATGGTAGGTGTTGTTAAATTTTGGAATTAGATGAAGGAATTGGAAAGAATATTGAATTTTTTGGTTCAATGCTTTAGGAATAGTGCATTCCAACAATTAGATCTAATGACTAACATGGATCTTCCTAGTGTCTAAATTATGTGATTTCAAGAATGGATGCTTCCCTTAATTAACACAAACAAATGGAAACATTGTTGGAGAATTTTATTAGTCATGAAAGTGAGGACCTACAAATTTTAGTATATGTGAGGGTTACCAATCTGATCACATAAACAAGCTGACAATAAATGTGTAGGAAAAACTATTAGAGAAAGAATCCTACACTAACACCCCCTTAAATGTAGCTTCGGTGGGTAGAGGAAATGGGTACTAACAACATGGACTGATGAAGTGCCCATTAAAAAAAGGATGCAGTGTGAATCCAAGTGTCTCTATGGATTGTAATCCATCTTGCCAGAATATATGGATGTCGAGTTGATGTAACTGCCAATTTGAAGTGCGAATAGTGATGAATATGAGGATCACTAAACATGAACATTGCACTCTAAAAAACTGGGTAAAATTATAAACCTAAGGAAGAATTGCCTAAACACCCTCACTCAATGCTAAACTGAGAAAAGATGGCAATTAAAGTCTCTAAAAAAGTGGACTAAAAATGGTGATAAGTGATCATAAAGACTAGTGGGGATGCCACACTAGTGTCACTGCACAAAAAATCACCATGAATTCCACTGAGACATAACAATACTCATATGAGTTTTTACAAACAAAGTGCTTGGATAATATACCCACATACAAAGGAGGAATCTTAAGTGCACAAAAATACACAAATACTAAAGAAAGAGCTCAAAAAAACAAAGAAGCAAAAATTAGAATTAATTTGCAATCTAAGACTGTACTAGATGGTTAAAAAACCATCACTAAAGTAGGTGTAAGGGATTCTCAACATGCAAAGATGATTTTAATTGTATGTAAAATGTGAAAGGTATGTTCAACACCTGAAGAAGTAGTCAAAAATACAAAATAGTAATGCTTGGTGCAAGGGATACTCAACATCAAAAAAATAAATATCTATACACATACCCCCCATAATGTTTAATGGGTAGAGTGGATGAAAAAAGCATGTATGAGTGGGATGAATCCACTACTCAAACAATGACACACTGACATTGTATTCACTAGAATAACTCTATATGATGCTAAAAGGGACTATCAAACTATCAAAAAAGATAAGTTGACATTGATATTTACTAGAATACCTACACTTCAAGCTATAAGAGACTTTCAACTATTGAAAAAGAGTGTCAAAGATAAAAATGAAATATCTAAAAAATATGACCCTAGTGGTGATGGGAGAGACTAGAAATTGAAATACTAAAGGGTGCATAAACTAAGGTACACACATATGAAGGTAGATTAGGCTATAAAACTAAATCCTTGATGACACTTTATAATTTAGTAATAGTACAATATATCCAAAAAAATACCAAATGAAAACAAGGAAGACACTATATACACCAGAATAGCTTCAAAAAAGGATATTCTATCGACTTGTCGAAGAAGTCATCACATATCATGAGAGTTACTCTAAATATAATGGAGAAGTGTTTGATAAGAGGGTAGAAATAAGTACAAAATACATGCAAAATGGGATGTTAGTCATAGCCAAAAATACATCTAATACAATGTAAAGTGTAATAGTGGATGAAGAAACAAATATCCATATATAAATGAAGTTAGAAAAGGCTGAAATAGAAACCCCCCCATGGATGTTGTATTAGGCCCCTTAAAATTTGGCACATTATTATTTTAGTGAAAATACAAATGGAAAAAATGCACTTTAAAAAAAATAACACTCAAAGGTGAGATACCAATCAAAAGCTATTGTGATTCCAATTTTCTATCATTAATGGCCCAAATTAAATAAGATTACATAAAATATAAATTCACTAAGGAATTAAAAAGGATTTACCACTTCAATAAAATGTGGGTAGAGGGATTTGATCCCAAGACATCCCACGTGATAATGGTTTACCCAAAAAAGATTTACCACTTTACCTATTGCTTAGTTTGAGAAACTACTTTCAAATTTGTTTTTAAACCACTATTAATGTCAAAAAATACAAAAATAGGACATAAATACTCAAACATATGAGGGAAGGTGGATGTATCTAGTGAAAATCTTCAACAAAAATGTTTTCGGTAATTTGTTTGCAGAAACTAGGCACACATCAAAATGGGTGAAAGCCAACTTCAAGAAGACCCCTCTAAAAGAAAACATAATGAAAAAGATTGATTTATAAGTTGTACATCTAAATACAAGGATGTATGGCCTATAAAAGCTTAAAATATCTTTTTTTTGTGGCTAGATTTGATTAAAGCTTCTTGTATGACCTAAGAAGATGAAACCTTGCTCTGGTTTGAGTCTTTGGAGTATTTAGAAAACTAATTCACTTGGCCTTGATTTGGCACCCCAAAAAGCTATATATCCTACTACATAATGGTATAGCCTGGTCCAAGATTAAAGATAACTGAATTTTCTATGCTTTCCAAGAATAAGATCTCATTTTTTAGTTCGTATGTCCTCAAACTAGTAGAAAATTATATGATTGTGTTTATGACAAAGACATATTGCTAAGTCACTGTTCAATCCACCAAAAAATCTATACACCCTAATAAAAAAATCTACAAACTAGTCTAATATGGAATTTGGGACTATTAGTTAAATGTACCAATTTTTAGATTTGAAAAATCAGCGTCATATCGCCTATGGTGAGAGAAAACTGTACAGGTGGTGGGTAGGTGCCAACACACCATCGATTAAGTTTTGAAACAAAAAGACTAAACATCTAGGTTCTTGGTGATCATTACAAATTTTATGGGACACAAAAAATAGTTTTATACATCCCTATTCTTTCATATTTAGATTTGGATACATATACCACCTAAAATTGTCAAAAATCATGCATAAATACCTTAAAATATTCTAAAATAAACTTAAACATGGGTCTATCAAATTAAGCACATGATAGTATAACCTAGGATCCCTATGGCATGGTCAATGGACAAAATAATATAGATCAAATATCCATACAAAACACCACCCAAAAAATGAATGGATAGAGGAGTACAACCTATCTGAGGAGTGGACAAATAATGTGAAAAATGATAGTTAGAGACTGATCTGATACCATGATAAGGTTTGGAAAACTCTTCAACCAAGATATTTCAAAGAATCCATTACCACAAACATGAATCTAATACATTTCATAAAAATAATAAACTATCTATTATCCACAAATAAATTATACAATGAATAACTCACCTTGCATTGCCTTATGAATGACTAGGTGAATAGGTACATATATAGGTCGAAGATAGGAGAATCCAAACCATACAATGCATGTGGGACTAACTTCTCAAAAATAGGTGGAATAAAGAAATGAATACAACATCCTCATACATGTGGGATAAACTTACCCAATGTACATAAAAAGCACCTAAGCAAGCTAACAAAAAAATGTGTAGGAAAAACCATGAAAGAAAAAAGTCTACACTAATGTAAGCTACGTACCCTAGTCTTATTGGTCATTTATATAAATATTAAAGTGCTATTAATTTTTTTTATTTTGCATTCATATCTAATAATTCATTTTTAAAAACCTTTTTAGACACATTAATAGAAAATAAGGTAAAACAATGTTAAATTTGATGTTTCCAAACATCTAATACTAAATTAAGGTGTCTACGATGCTTGAAACATGAGTTAAAGAAAATTATAATTCGACAAAGGAGTTTTGTAGATGAATACCTAATTTAATTCATACATGTGTACTGGGAGTGGATAAAAATGATGAAATATAGGTTTAGATGTAGTACATAAGTCAACCTATAAAAATTATAGAGATTTGATGATGCACACAAAATAACTTGTATCCAACATGTTTAATAGTGGCCATCGTAGTGTCAAACTAGTTTGATCCATGAAACTAGTTTGATATTGTAGATGATTTCCAATTAGTTTGAAATAGTTTGGATGTCTTCATTATCTCCTACTTTCTAGAAACCTCTCTCAGATTGTAAAATTGATGTGCGAAACTTAGAAACATTTCTTCTCCTTACTCAAAACCTAAATCCTCTCTAAAAAAACCTTGCAAGAGCATAAACAATTGTGTAGTTATGAGGGTCTAACTTAATTAGATGCTTATTTTTTAAAAAATTAGAAAATTGTGGATTCTAACAAATAATCAAGTGTATATGAAAATCATATCCCTTATCCATGTTTACGAGATGTAAGAAATTAGTCAATTCTATATGCTCTTTCACAAGTCCTTATTTAAATACAAGGATGCAGGCATAACACTTCAATAAATGTTGATGCATTAAAATAAGAGGGTAAATATCCTTAGATATGACATCTAGGTGTAATTCTTGATTTCATGTTATCTCTTGTAAATTCCTTAGCATTCTTGTGTATATATAAACTTATTGAATTCAAATTAAGACCATATTAACATGCAATCTGACATTGTGGAAGTGATAAAACTAATAATTAGGGTACAATAAAACATGGAAAACTAGGTAAATGGGTCAAAATGACCCACACCTAACATTAAACCACTATATAACTATATTGATAGTGATTAGACTAGTATTCAACTAGTTTGATAGTGGTCAACCGACCAAAATCCCTAAAAACTTAGATCTATAGAATATAAGAGCATTTGTAAGCATAAAAAAGAAAACACTATATATCTAATATAAAGGTTGTTAATTATTCCAAAATGAATGGTGACATGATTATTGACCCCACATGAATAAAATTAAAGTTGTAAGGTAAAGTGAATGCTATATGGGGCCAAACACAAAATAAATGTGCTAATAAGATCCTATTTTATAATAATGATCCGTATATACATAAACACACTAATAACATAGAAAATCCCAAAACTATACTAAAATTGGGTATCCAAAAATGAAAGATCAATGTTTATTGATGTGAATAGTGTTATCTAGATAAGGATCCAAAAACAAAATTGGAAAAGATATGAGATTAAAGTACCTGCAAAAGCACACGATGCATTTAAGGCATAAAATACACAACATGAACAAAATAATAAATGCTTAATTAAATCAGAGGCTGATTAATGTGTCATAGGTTTTTAAAATGGTAAATCTTTTGAGAATCATATGTAATATCATCTTGGCCTAGGAAGTTCATTTTTTGAAAAAAAACATTAAAGTATGCACCTACAGGTCCTTAATATTGTACTATTTTTTAATATGAATGAAAGATTAATATTTTTTTCAATAGATTGTATGGCATACTTTTGGAACTAAAATAACTTAATATTTTACCATTGTTTAATGTAAATGGAAGATTAAAATTAATTTTAATTTTTTTTTCATATTTATGGAAATATGAATGTAAGATTGATTTTTAATTGCATAATCAATAATATTTTTCAAACTAAAATTAAAATTTTACAAGGCACGGTTCTACAAGACCTTAATATTTTACTATTACTTAATATGAATGGAAGATTAATTTTTATTTCATAAAATTATTAGTCATACCTATGGAAATATAAGGCCTTAATATTTTACTATTGTTTAACATGAATGAAATATTAATTCCCCTGGATGTTAGACAAAGTGGTTAGAACTAGGATGATAAATTCCCTTTGCACCAAGTAGTTCTTGGTTCAAATCCCCTAATTAACCTGATCTATGGGGAATGGGGAATTTTCATAGACCTTATGGTTTATAGTGGCATTTGGTTGGATTAAACTCCATGTCTACATGAGTGTGAATTTTGAAGATAAAATGACCAATAAACCAATAAAATATAAGTACTACTAAAAAAATAATTATGCCAAAATCAAACAAGATAAATTTCACACACATAATATTACACAATACATAAAATTTCACCTAGTAAACCCCTGTGGGAAAAAACCTAACAAGATAAAATTATTTACTATAGTATTAACTTAACCATATCACAATAAAATAATTTACTTATTAGTTATAATTTTTTTCTACACACATGTGTGAGAATATATATGCGCATCAATAGGTAATTACCAAGGCAATATTATAATACCAAGGGTACCAAAACCATGGGACAAGAATACATCCCATAATGGTTCCTCATAAAATTATGGGTCATACTATCACCCATATTATTACTATAGATAAAAATACCTACGAGATCACCAAAAATTAATTTTTTTTCCCAATTTTTCTAACTATATATATAATACCTAAGGGTTGTAACATATGCAAAAGTACACAACAACTATCCAACATTCTCCCATTTATTGAAAAATTTGAATAAGGGTTCACCACTACATGATTTTAGAAGCTAATGGCATCCATGTTCATCTATCTAATACACCACAAAAACTTCTCATTACTCATAGCCTTGTAAGTTAATCAACAACATTATTATCTCTATCCACCTTCTCCAACAATATCTTCTTCTCCTCCACCATTTATGAAACAAAATGGTATTGGACATCAATGTTTTGCTTGAGAGTGATTCTTAGGATTATTTTACTTAGGAAAAATTACAATTTTATTATCATAATATATCCTTAGAACCTTTTATATTCAACCAACAGTGGAACACAACCTTGTAAACCAAATTGCTTCCTTGCTTGAATGAGTAGCAACACATGTACTCAACCTCTATGATGTGTATAGAAACACTTTATTACAATTTTATCATTTAAATTATATCCCCATTGAACAAGATGAATATATATAAACTGGTAGATATATGAAAACCAATATCTCCAACCCAATCAAAATACACATAGCCATATAGATTCAATCTATTTCTTTCACTAGTATTACCCTAATAGCATATTGCATAATAAGATGTTTGGCATAAATAACTGAAGATATTATTTTCCACACTCTAACATTTATTTCCCATCTTTAACATAAATATAATCAAGTTCTCACTAAATGATAAATATTAGGGATGGTATAGACCATTGTAAACATCAGACTACTAACAACACTAGTATATGACACATGATACATGTCCTTGATTTCCTAGTGTTTCTTTGTACACTATTCGATGAATAGTTTTTAATCATCTAGAAAAGGATTAATCATAGGTTTGGTTTCCTATATTATAAACCTTTATAGAATCATCTTGATATATTTTACTTGATTTAACCACACTTTTTTATTTACACAATCTTTTTTAATTTCCATGCCCAAAATAATTTTTTCAACACCTAGACCCTTCACATAAAACTAAGATGATAAATGAGACTTGAATGATCGTTTACTTATTATTAAAAATTAAAAACATGTCATATACATAAAACACTATGATAATAAAGTTTTCATCTTCCTATTTAGAATACACCTAGGGATCAGTTTTGTTTCAGCAAGCCCAAGTCTCAAAACATACCTAATTTCTTTTTATTTTGCATCCTTAGTGATTGCTTCAAGTAGTAAAATCTATTTTTAAACTTCTCACTAAATACATATTTACCTATACCTTAAAATTTTCTAGTTGCATCATGTATATTTATTCCTCAAGCTAACCATGAATAAAATTTGTCTTTCAATCCATCTATTTTATTTCAACATTGAAAGCAACAACAATAGCTAAAATAAATATAATTTAATTTAGCTTAGTACCATGATAAAATATTTAACCATAATCAATTATACCTACCTAAAAGAATCCATTTGCTATCGTATGAGCTTTATACTTCTTCATTTTCCCTTATGCATTAAACTTATTCTTGAATATCCATTTGTAGCCAACAAGTTTCCTATCTACGATTCACCAAGTCCCATGTATTATTTTTATTTAATGACTCTATTTCTTCCTCCATATCCTTCTTCCAAGACTTATTTTCATTTTAGATAAGTTCATCCTTTATAGTCGTGGGGTCTTCACGAATAATTGATAAAAATGATAAAATAAATGCATAACAAAAATAAAGAGGAATATGCCTTTTTGCTATTCTTATCAATTGATTTGGTATTATTTAAATTGGTGTTTCTAGTTTTGCATCTTGTGATTCCTCCTCCTCTACTTCATTTGAATCTCCCTCTTTCAAATTAATTTGTAGTTCATCTTCTGTAATTACTTCAAATTCAAACATATATTCTCCCTCTTCTAGTTCAACATGAAACTATTTAAGTTCATCCTTTGGTTTTCCTACCTATTTTTGAACCCCCTTAACCTATCCTAAAATAAAATTACGAATTTAAACATTATTTTTTTTAGGGTTTCATAGCTTATATCCTTTTACACCAATATTATATCTAATAAATATACACTTTGATATTTTATTACCCAACTTAGTCATTTTTATTTTAGAATATACATATAAACATCATAAAAAAACACTAAGATGTTTGAGAGAGGGTATATTACTAGACCAAATTTATATGGTGTTTTAATTAGGGATGATGTGGGTGATCTATTGATCAAGTCACTTCTCCCCAAAACTACCTTTCTGAGATTGCAACACTTCCCATACCTCTCACCTTATCCATCAGAGTCCCATTCATCCTTTTTGAAAATCCATTTTATTGTGGTGTATATGGAATCATATTTTTCCTTTCTATTTCATAGTCCTTATAGAATTACTCGAAAGTATTGGAGTAATATTCTCCACAATTATCAATTCCCAAGTCCTTAATCTTATTTTTTATTTGGTTTTCAAAAGAGCCTTTCCTTGAACTTATTGAAAACTTCATACTTATGCTTGATATGTTAAGCCCATGTTTTTATCAAGTAGTCATCTATGAAAGACATGTAATATAATGACTTTCAGAGAGATGGAAATTTCATAGGTCCAAACACATCTATATGTTTTTGATGAAAAATACCATTTACTCTAGTAGCACTACTAGGAAACTTTATTTTACTTCCAATATACATAATGTTCATAGAAATAAAAAATATAATAGACAATTAGAAATACCTTCAACCATACCTTTAGTTTTTATTGCTCAAAATTCTTTCTCTCTAAAATGACTTAATATCTTATGCTAGAGTATTTTATTTTCTAAAAGTACCATAAGAATAAGGTCCAATCCATTTCTATCCTCAAGAACATGCGATCTATTACACCCATAATTTATAGTGTTTGCCTCAAGCTTTAAAATTGTTCCATTATGGACTCTTCTTGCCAAGACCATGGATCCATAGATCATCTTGCATATTTCTTTATTAAATACCACCTATGCACCCAATCATTCATCTTTCTTACAAAAATTATATTTATACCCAAACATAGAATTTTTAGAAAACTGAAAAGGGTTTTAACCCTTATATCTTTGAACATCATCTTGACTCTCCCTTAAATAACAATATTGTAGATAGAGTTGTCTCCCAAGGAGACATCACTCCATTTATCTTTTCATATTCATAAAAACACTCTATGTGGGGAGTCATATGGAAAGAGGCACCCGAGTCAATCAACCATGCATCATGGCATCCATATGATCTTGATGTTACTAGGAATAGATCCCCCAAGTCTTCATTGGACTTGTCTTTATTTCTATATACTAATAAGAATCATATGACTTACCCTTTTCAACATTTTTAGATCTATATTCTTTCTTAAAATTCCATGTGTTATCACTATTTCAACATTTTCTCTTATTTTTTGTTGTAGTTTTAGATTTCCCTCTAGACTTTGATTGTTTGTACCTATTTTTATTTCTTTCTTGTTAATAAAATCTTGAAATCAAGGCATCATTTATTTGACAATCCTTAACATATTTACTCCTCATTTCTTCTTATAATAAGGCTCTTATGATGTCATCAAATTTTAATGTTGACGAAGTAATATATATTTCCATAACTAAATTATCACCATAGTTATGAAAAGAACAAAGCAAAGTAGTAAATTTTTATTCTTCATCCATTTTAATTTAGATAGACAATAACTGAGTTACTATAGTATTGAAAGAACCTATATGTTCATCTATAAAGGCACCAAAATTCATTATTAATGAATACAAATTATTTTATAGAAATAATTTGTTCCTTAGAGAGTTTATTTTATACAAAGTCCCCAAATTTTCCCATAGTTCCTTATAAGTTTTATTCATTGATAAATTTAAAAAAAAATAGAATTTGACCAAAACATTCCAATTAAATTCTTTACCTTTCTATCAATATTTTCCCAATCTTCCACCCTCATACCCATAGGTTACACTCTTGATATAGTAACCCACCAATATTTATCCTAAATAAGGTTTTCCATCTTGAGCTTACACAACTAAAACATTTGACCATTGAATTTGTCAATTTATATCCTTGTGATTCTTGTCATTATCTTTCACATAAATACTTCTATGCACAAAGATCCCACTCACAAAATATTTTATCATCAATAAATGAAACCTTAACTCTTCACAAAAATATAAAACCTAGATTTGATATCAAATGAATAGAAAATGAATGATAAACCAATACAAGAGAAGAAATACTAATAGAATATTTGTGTTAAAATTGAACAAGAGAAATTTTACACATAAAATATTACACAGTACACAAGATTTCTCCTAGGAAGCCCTTATGAAAAAAAATCTAATACAATAACCTCCTTTGATATTGTATAAACTTAATGATATTTAAATATAATAATGTTCTTGTATGCACCTAAATCTGATAACCCTAACCCTTTTACTAATCCCTCTATTTATCTAATAAATTCCATAGCCATAATACTAAATAATTTAATCCCCCTCTAATATTATTCATTCACTAACCTTATCCTTATCCCACTAATATATTAATTATTATATTAATATTTTAATATTATCCTAATCCTACTTATCCATTATTTTTGAATTTTAAATTCCCATGACCCACTTACCCACCTACCCTAACCTACTCCTAGGATTTCCTACAAGCCTACCCCATAGATTGTCTAGAATCCCCTAATTACCTATGTAATCCATCCCTAGTAATGATTAAACCTCAAAAAGATATTATAGAGGGTTATACCTCTAGAACCTTCTCTCCTATATATTCCTCCAAGGAATTTTTAATTCCTTGGATAATCCTCCACCATAGATCCCAATAGCCCAACTTTGAAATCTAGCCATTGATCCTTCCTCTCTCTTCTATATAAAAAACTAATATTCCATTGAAATTAACTAAAAGAATCACAACTAGAAATCACAAGAAACTATTGAAGCCATTATATCTTTGTGAATCCATCAACCAATCCTTATTCAAAATCATGAATCAAGCCATCACCATGTCAAAATTCTAATTCTAATATTTTCAATCCACAAGCTAAATTGGTTTGATGATCTTGGAGAGAGGCTAGTTAAAGCAAGGAATTGGTAAGATTCATCTTCATCTTTCTGATGTGTTTCCATAATCTCTCTTATTAAGTGTATTGTGTAATTTCTCAAAATTATAGTGACACATTTGGTGACCACAGGGGGAGAGGCTCCTATTAAACTGACATTTTATTCTTTGAGAGTGTTTTCTTACATCTGCAGGTGAGGTTGAAGAAGAATTGATGGTTAAATATTTAAAAATTTTATATGAATATCTCTAGAGTTTTCTGAGTATTATGTTCAATTTTAAGCTAACTTTTGAAAAACATTTTGGGATATGTTATGATCTGGGCATTATTAATTAGTTGTTTTGATGTCTCTATCATCTACTTGTGTTAGTTGATATTTCATGTCTTTAGTCTATCTGAAATCAATATGACATAAGACCACATTTATTTGAGGTATTTTTGTCAAATGACTCACATGATGTGTATCTTTCCACATTTTTGGCAAGGCATTTGCAAATTTGTAGCATCTGACATAAATTTCCTCTCATATTTGGCTTTGATGGATGTCCATTTTTAAAGCTATTACTTTGGTATGGGCTATTAGTACGTGGGTAATAGTTAATTGATCAAGAGGTATAACCATGTCAATGTTGTGTAAAAATAGTTATCTTTCGTAAACTACAATCATAATATTTCATTTGGTGCACATTTGACCACTTTTTCTTTGAGACATTTTGTCAAATAGTTCACATGCCACATGTTGGTAAGACACTAGAAAAGGTAAATTGATCAATGCATACAACTATTTGATGTATTAGGTGAAGATACCCTTATCTTTTATAAGCTCTAATTTTGTACACGAGTCATGTTATCAGGTTTTGAACCTTGGATTTATTGTATTTTCCTCTTGTTTTATTCTTAGCCCCTATTGTATGTCTACGGTCTTGGTGAAAGTATGTGCAATGTCTGACAAACATTCAATTTCCATTATGATTTAATAAATGTATGTATTTTGTTCTAAATCTCCTATTTTAGCACATGTTATGAGGATTTTTTTAAGAGTCATGGAGTCTGGCTTTACACCTCTGGATTACATTTGATTGAAAATCCCAAAATCCTTGTAGTCCCTAAAATAAATTTTCCTCTTAGATATTTTATCAAGCAGGTCACATGCATATTTATATGGTTTTTAAACTATGAACTTTGCTAAATTCTATTTGCAATCTAGTCATAGAATGAGGTCATTCTAGCTGAGGGAATTGTATAATTGGTATCTCTTGATCTTGAAGAATCATTAATGTAATTAACCTATCAAATAGTTCAAATGCCACATGTTGGGGGAGGTTGTCAAAGGCATCATTGATGCACTAGGAGAAATAATGGTAAGTGGTTAATCTATGAATGTAGTTAGGCTTGCAGGATAATAAAGTGAATCACATGTCTTGTGGCTTAGGTAATGATAATATCATCTCTTTTAAACTAAAATAATTGAGTTTCCTAGAAAGACACTTTGTTTAGTCATTTAGTTGGTCAAACACTATTAAAGATAAATAAAACATTTAATTTCCCCCCCGAGATGGTTAGAATTATCTAGAAGGAACATAGAGGGAAAATAAAAACTTCCAATAGAAAATAGATAATAATCGAATGCCATAAAGTTTTAAACCTTAAACTTGCTCAAATATTCTATGCATGTTTTTGGGCCTTTTCACCATGTTCCACTGTACATCCATTATACCCATCTATTGGTTATAATGCTTTTTCTAGATGTTTTAATAGCTAAAATTGATGTTTTACTTAGGCATCAATGTTGTAAAATTAGTACTATTGGGTTTTGAAACTTTATTCGCCATATCAAAATGATCATGCATTGGCACAAAGACATTTTGAGTTAAAATAAAAATTAGTGGTTCCTAGTTTCCCACTAGTAAATCTCTTAGCAAGTATATTCAACAGAGATTGGTTATGTCATCACATTTATTGGGCCATGTACCTCATTTGATATTTGTGACCTTTCACATTGATCACCATCCATAATAAATGTTTCCTATTAAAAATCATTTTTGTTGATGTCATGATTCATGAGTCCTTTTTCAGTTCTACAGTTAAGACTTATATGATCTTATGGAATCAAAGAAACTTTGATAAAAACCATTATTTTATGTATATTAAATGTTTTGTAACCTTTTAATATTAACAATGGTTTTAGTCTAGTCTACAGATAGCAAATATAGTCTAGCAATATCATGATTTTAATATTTGTTAATTATCATGAGTTTGTCATCATAGTTTTTAAATATTAGATTGCCTTCCCCTTTTTTTAATAATAATATAAAAAATCATATAAATAAATGTTAAATTTATCTAACCTATAGGTAATATGAACATCAAAGGAAAAATTATTAAAACTATTAACATTCTCTTTGCAAGTTGCCTCTCCAAACTTACCACTTGAAACTATCAATCATTTTCTTGTAGGCTACCTATCAAAGACATTTTGGCATCTTAAAAATCATTTAATTTGTATAAGATTTTTAATCATTTTAATCACTTGGTCTAAATCATGTTGTATATTATTTCATCTTGTATATATATTACATTTAATTAATCTCTTTTTGGCCTACCTATTTGTCACCTGAGGGATATAGTGGTGTATGCTCTCCTCCTTGCATCCTTATGAAGATTATTGGAGGATAAAAAAACATTTATAAACCCTACCATTTTTATTTATTAGGCAAAACATGATGTGGAATTGACACCCACACACTTTCAATAGTCTTACGGGGATAGTGACCATGTATTTCACCACCACACACTAATCCACACTCTTTGTTTTGATAGAGTATAAATATCAGGGAAAATTATCGTTAAGCTAAGTATTTGATCCCATATAGGTCCTCCATGAAGGTAAAGAGTTAAATATCTAAATCAAGCATTAAGAGAAACACTTTACATAGACTTAGGCCCTATTGTACCTAGTGTATATCGAGGATGCATGTATAGACCCTGTTTAGCCTAGCTTAAGACCTTTCAACCATAATAGGTGACTTATTTTTGGAGTCAGTATCAGCTCTCAAGTTAATATCATGTGAAGACAAGTTTTAGATGGTTTAGGATATTCCATAATTGGGCACCAACCTACATCCTTACCTATAAAGCCATTAGACAATGCAGTCATCAGGTTACACATCCATAATTAGTTTACTAGTCCTAGGTTTGTGGTTTGATGGTTTGGGTGTGTGTCATATTAGACTATTACTATTATAAAATGAGTCATCCTTTCACCCAAAACCCATACACAACTATCTATGTCTTTTTTCATGTACCACCATCCTCTATATTCTTACCTCTATCTTGTACATCCTTCATCTTGTATAATCTTATCTATCTTGTACATTATATCCTTATCACATCCTTATCATAACATTTTCATCTCAAATCCATCTTAATTTATTGGATTTTAGGTCGCACACATGTCAAAAACATCCCCATTTCATTCATATTACCCCTTATCAGTTTATAATCATCTGTATATACTTGTCATTGTCTTAATCCCATTATCCCATCACCTAATCACATATCCATATCACCTTGAGTAATTCAATCCAAGGTTTTGATCTATTCCTCTTGTTATCCATCCATATCATCCTATCATTATATTCCACTATTGCTCATCACTTGTTCAGATCTCATACCTAGTTGATGTCCTACTAACATCTTGTCACTTTATTGGTTTCAATCTAGCATCCAATCAATCATCAATCTAGTCATCTATAATCTAGTCATCTTGCCTATTCAAAACTATCACCCATCTAATCATCATATTTATAGTTTAAATCTATGTATTATATAATCCCAATCCTCTTTCTATCTTGAAAAATAGGAATTGTTGATATATTATTAGTATTGATTTTACTATCAATCTAAAATATGATCCTAGTCTTACATCATCTCAATCTCATTTTGTCTATCATGTCCTCACCATCACTTGTCATAAAAGCTTAATCATTTATCCTTGATTTTAACAAACACTTATCCAATTCCTAAATCTACCTTCACATCATCCATTCCCATTTTATCATCTATCTGCATGTATTTGGACCATGTTCTCATAAAACAATACCTATTTGCCAACAAGGATGAGGTCCTTTTGTGAACTCTAGAAATGGGTGCTCACCTACCTTATGACATTGATCCCATCATTAATAAATTAATGTCCCATGCCCTTCCCCATCAATAATACCTATTTACACCTAACCCACATACTAGCCTATCACAATCAACTCCATTGTCCATTCATCATAATCATAGTCCTCACTATACAAGTGATAAAGTCACCTTATTTAATGAATATATCTTGGCCAATAAGGATGAGTGCCTTTTATGCATATTAGAGATGGGTTCCCACCTTTATGATGATTTTGATCCCCTAAGCCTAAGGTCACTCCCAAGCAAGTCCCTCATCAACCCTTATCCCCACCCCATTCTAGTCCATCATCCACTATTCCTAGTCCTAACCATGACATTCCTGTCCAAAAATTTCCTTGTTTAATAAGTATATTGATGAAAATAAGGAGGTAGTCCTCTTATGGATATTTTACATGGATGCCCAACTTATCAAAGACGTTGACTCCATTCAGTTAACCTTATCTCCAATTCACACCCATCTATAGTTAAATATTCCATTTACCAGTCATAGTCTATCATAAATCCCCCCTCCTACTAGCAAAGGGAAGTATAGATTATCAACCTCATCTAGTTCCCATTTGTCCCCTAAACCATGGTAAATTTTAGTGACGAATATTCATTAATTCATGAATATTCTAATTTTTAGAAAAAAATTGTAATTTTTTAGGGTTGTTAGATGGGTGTGGATTACCATAACTTTAGGAATATAAATTATTTTAGGGGTTAAATCACCAACCATTTATAATAATATCTTAGATTACACTTCAATTCACCACATATATATTACAACTACCCCTCGATATCAAATAAGTTAACAAGTAGAACTAAAACTAGAAGACCATAACACCAAATGATAGTAATCAAATAGATGAACCAGATGGCAATACCAAACATTAATAGTGCCAATATGAGGAAATGTATGATAATGTTGAATGACAATATCTTATGATAGTGTTGAATAGAAGTGATGAATGGAAATATCAAATGACAGTGCTAAATAATAGAGTTGAAAAGCACAATAGTGTTACCACCAAATGGAATAACCAATCTATATCATCTACTCTATGATTGGATGATATAACTAGATGGCAAAATTGAAGTGTTAGATCCTTGATCATCATGGCATCTAGTGGGAATGGTAAAAATATGGGTTAATTTTCAATAAAATAAAGCATATTATCTTATTTTAAAGAGTTAACAAAAAATCCCATATAGTCATAATGCACTCAAAACATAAGGATTTATTATTTTTTTAGTTTGTCCTAAATTTGACTTTAACTTTTAAATAATATTCAAACAATTTTACATGTAAAAATCCCCATTGATATCTCACCAAAAAAAATCAATCAGAATAACATGTCACCCCGTAAAGATTATTTTGATGATGACATGCCACCTCTTGAAGACAATCCTCTTGTTTTTTACGACAATGATCATGACACTCAAGTGGCATATGAGATTTATGGTTCTCTCCAAGTATAAAGTTTATTTGAAACCTCCTCTCAAAAATCTTTACAAAATAAGAGAAGTAGATGGACAATTTGAAGGTCCTTTAAGGTGGACTAGGCACCAAAATTTCCCTTCATAGAACTTGTAGAGCTTGAAAATCCTAATGATACTCCAACAGAATGGAGATATAAAATATGTATCTGGAAACTAGGAAAGTAACATAGAATTCAACTAAAATTAGACATGATTGATAAACATTGTGGAAAAGTATATGTGATAGTGAAGCACCCAGATGGACTGATAATAAAAACACATAGGTAGAAAAAAGTAGAAGAATACATGCATGTAAGATATGAATGCGAGTAAAAGAATAACAATAAATGTCAAAAGTATCTTGTTGAGAAAGGGGGAACAATCACAGTAAATTTTGGAAAAGTTATGCAGCCCCATCTAAAGGCCAAATATATACAGTTATCTACTATATACCACATTCTAAAAAAAGGTAGACCTATTTCTGATTTTTTAAATTATAAGATTTTATTTCAACATAATGAATTTTTTGATATTCCATAATCACATTGGTCAGATAACAATGTTTTTAAAATGAAAGAATGTCTAGGAATGGTTGAGAAGGAAGATTTGAAACAAAATGTTTAAAATTCACTATTCATCTCACTATCTATTGATGAGCTCATAGCAATTGACAACACATCCTATGTTTTCATGCATGTTTATACTTTTGAGAACTATTCAAGGAAACATCATCTACTAGTAGTTCATAAAATGTTATAAAATTGCAATGTAGAAAATCTTCACAAATTGGTTGTATCTAATTTGAAAGATAAAGCTATGATGGATGATTATGCAATAACTACAAAGCTGATGTGTGTTGGGGCTAATGGTGCATCAATTATTTAGGGGCATAGAAATAGTTTGTGTGTTCAATTGTAAATAATATTTGCCCCATATATGATTCCAATTCATTTCATGGATCATAAGATAAGTCCTGCATACAAAATAGTTATAAATTTGTTATTGCGACAAAAGTGGAGGAACTCATTTGTGACCTACATGCTTATATGTCAAGAAGTCCAAAAAAAAAATTTAGAGTTCCAAAAAATTGTAATAGGAGTGACTGATGGTAATAAACTATTGAAATATGTTGATACAAGATGGATTTCTATGTATGAACCTACATGCCAAATTTTTGAATAATATCCATCACTAGTAGGTTTTATGTATAAATATCATAGAGAAATTGACAAGGCAAAAGATTTTTTTTACCATTTAAAAGATTTAGAAACAATACTGACATTATGTGGAATTTTCCCAATGCTAAAGGAAATGAATTTTTTAATGAAACATGCTCAGGAGAGATCTATTTATATTATTGACTTCATACAGCTAAGAAAATGAGTTTGTCAATCTCTAGATATACTATGTACTTTGAATGAAAAGTTTCAAGTCCTTGTTTTTAGTAGTTGGCAATATTTGACATATTTAAGGAACCCTGAGAGCTATTTGAAATTAAGTATCAATGATCATCTTTATGTCATTTTTAATGGAAAGGAGATAACAATGCACACTTTTTATATAAGACTTGATCTTGTAGTAGTTGAATCTAAAGAACTGCATATAACATGTATTCTATTTAACACTATTCTGTCTGACACCCAAATGAAACTAATTATAATTTCATAAAAATTATCTATGGAGATCATATATTATTTTCAAAGGGATTATTTTTTAGAGGCCATGGTAGTTGTGAATCCCATTTTCTAGAATAGTAATAACAATCAAAAGTTGATTATCAATTTATTTTACAAATACATGGGTTGTTTTGTAAAACATTTTAGTAAATTTGTAGAGGTGAATGGAGTAGAAATAAAAGGTATTTTTGGAAAGGATTTAATGACATCTCAGTCAAATCATTTTGAAATTATAATGTTTGAACAATATTGCCTTCTAAGCAAACCAACTAGAAAATGGGGCAATTACACGACTATGGAAAAAACTTTATCCTAGTAGTATACTATAGGAAAGTCTAGGTGAATATTTATGATTATATGAGCTTTGTCAAATAATGATTCTAGGATTAGTGGAAGATGAAAAAGTATTTAGTGCATTATCATTCATTGACTCAAAACTTTGAAACAAATTAGATAAAAATTTAGAAACCTATTTGAGATTATATGTTTCACATTATGTTGTGGACATGTTTTCTTGTGAAATAGATCTATCAACATGGAGCTCTCTTACTAAAATAAGAGGTGACAATAATAAAATGACAAATAGAAAGGATGTAAATAATGAAACTAAATATGACATTGACATGGTAGATGTAAATATCACTGGCAATGATCAGGTTTGTGTAGGTTTGTTTCCACTACCAGAGTATTAGTTATTTATTTATCATAATTATAATATTCTAAATTCCAATTTCATATAATTTTTTATGTTATATAATGTTCCAAATACTAAATTCATTACAATTATGTATAGTATTATCATTTGAAATATTTGATCCATTCATCACACAACTTTCCCTTTTATTTAATTGTATAGTAATTTGAAATAGTTGTAATTTGATATTGTAGCACCATACTAAGAGTTTTAAATTTTATCTTAAAAATATGAATTGAATTCAAATAATGTGATGATAGAACAACATATTGTATCATTATTTTGTTTGAACTACATCAATTGAATAAACTCAAATTTAATAATAGTGACTTTACAACATCATAAAATTCAAATTCAGATTCATGTTAAAGCCTAATACCAAATCCATAAAAAAAAATCGTAATCCACATGGCTCATCCACTAATTAAAACTTAATAAATTGATTATGGCAAATCCACACTTCAAATTGTGATTTAAAATATATTTTTTAAAACAAAACATTGTTTTCAAATGTTATAGAGTTTAAACTATCACAAATTAATAATTTTTTGGGGTTTTACTTCTTAGATACTTTCTCAACCACAACATTCCCTATGTTTCCCTTCAATATCCATACCCTTACAAGATCATCAGCTATATAATTAATATGAGTAAAATTTTCCCTTTCTTCTTTTGTAACATCTCCTACATAAAATAGACTTGGATTGGCATCTATCTTTTGCTTAAATAAGGCATTAGGATCTCATCCTTGCTCCTTAATGATTTTTCAGAGTGTGTTTTTGTTATTATTCAATAGAACAAGCTTCTCTTTATATTTAATGGAAAAATATTAAAAAAATCATGTATTTTTTAGATGCACATTGAGGACCTCAGCTTATTTTTTCAAATTCTCATATTTTGTCTGAAATTTAAAATGAAATCTAATTAGATTTGAACAAAAATAAGTATGACATGAAATTTGATTAAAATGAAGATACATTACCAAAGATTTTAACTTCTCAGCATTCATAGTCACAACAAGATTGATGTCTTTCACCCATTTATTAAAATATCCCTGGGCTTCTACATTCAAATTCTCCAACTTGTTAAGCATAATAGTCAACACATTATCATTGTAATTATTAGAAATAGTATTTGATCCAGATTTATCTTGGATGAATAAAGCATCAATATTTGTGAGTTCATGTTGCACCAATGAAAATAAATTTTCTCAATAGGAGTGGTTATGATAATGGCCATTTATTTCTTTTATCAATGCCTTCACCTGAAACTCCCAAACATTTACATTTTTTAATTCATCTCTAATTCCCTCCTTAATGAAAAAAACCCTAAAAATAAGGGTTTTCATGTTGCTTTTAATCACTATCAGGATAGATACTTGGGATTGAGCGATGGACGACGGGTGAGATGTAGGAGATGGAGCGAGGATTGCTAGTAGAGGAACTAGGGTTGTTACCCCATCTGGAACCCCCAATGTGGAAAAAATGGTGGATGGTTTGAGATCTCATGGGAAGGACCCATTTTATGTCAGTGAGCGGTCCAAGCTCAATAAGGTTAATGGATGTCTGCCATGCAGCCAGGAGAGGCCAGTTTTGGTTATTGCACCTGAGGCAGTCAAGGAAGATGTGGAGTATCTCACCTCACATGCCCTGATTTGCAAGTTTCTTGGCATTTGGATATCTATAGTGACCCTAAAAGCCTAGATTTGCCAGACATGGTAGGTGGAAGGTGACTTCAATATTATGTTGGCTGGAAATAGTTACTTCATGGTAAATTTCTCATCTATAGTGAATAAGAATCAGATCTTTAAGGGGGGACCTTACTTTTACAAATGCATCAGACTGTTTATCAAGCCATGGCATGTGGGGTTTAACTCTGTGAAAGATCTCCCATCCTGCGTCCCTGTGTGGGTTCGTCTTCTGAGACTTCCTTTATAATTCTGGCATGAGGATATCCTAAGGCAGATTGTGGCTATGATCGGGACACCTACTGTAATCTCACACCAATCATTGGACAAAAAGGTAATTTCCTATGCTCACATTTGTGTGGACATTGATTTGAATAATCCTTTGCCAGAATCTATGGAAATCTGCCTGGGTGCTTCGTCATGGATCCAACAACTTGACTACGAAGCCATCCCCTTTTGATGCCGAATCTTCCATGTCTATGGACATTTACACCGTCAATGCCCTCAAGCTGTCAGAGATGGTAATGATCCGGTCAACTCTGTCAGACCTCGAATGGCCAATGAGAATGCTGGCACTGGACAACCTAGAAATATTGGTAATGGTAACAGGCAACCTGACGGGGCAGCTAAAGGAAAGGCACACCTGGGCACTTCCAATATAGGTCAAATTTCATCAACGACAAGTGGACCTGATAGGGAAGGGTTCATTCAGGTTCGACGTAAGGGTAAGGGACATGGATATAAGTGGCCCTTTCTTGACTAGCAGGTAGACCCAGGATTTAATTGTTTTGAAACCCTCGATTACATGCTTATAGAAGATGGCATTCCGTTGGAGGATCAAGGAGCCAAGCCAGAGCCAGAGGGAAGGAATTTTTCTCCTTTTGAAGTGTAGGATATGGATGACCAACAAGCTTTAGAGACCTCTTTAGGCCCTGAGGCTAGGATCCTTGTGGTGCCTCCTACACCACAAGACAAGGATATCCACTGGGCAGATATGGCCAAAGACACAGGAGACTCCAGAAAAGAAAAGGGACCCTTATCCGCACTAGGCCTAATGCAGAGGCCATTGAAAAAAGTTTCTTTCACTACCCCTTCTAGAGCTAGGCGCAGAAAGGACCAAGACAAAATTAAATTCACAGGTGATATGCTGGTGGAATCGGGAGCTATCAAGCCTTTGGATGAACACTTCCCCCACTCCACTCAATGATTTTTTTATCATGGAATGTGAGGGGGTTGAATAGCATCCCCAGACAAAAAGTTATTCATAATCTACTGTCGGCACATTCTCCAGATGTTTTATGTATTCAAGAGACCAAGCTCTCAGTGGATTCCATGTTGTCTTGCGCTCCCAATACCTGGCTTCGTGGCTATTGCCAGTGTGTGGGTGCTCTGGGAAATTTCGGTGGGCTTGCCACTTGGTGGGATCCTAGGAAAGTAACACCTTTGCATTGGATTTTTGGCTACTCGGCCCTTTCAATGATTGCCTCATCTCATGAAACTGGTGAGCTAATTTTGGTTACTAATGTATATGCCCCAATTTACTCACTTAGACAACTCAGACTTTGGAGCCATATCCGGTATGTGAGAAGCTGTCATCCCTTCCTACCATGGATCTTAGCTGGAGATTTCAATGTTGTTCTTAGTGTCAAGGAAAAAAGAGGGGGACTGGCTCACTTGGGCCCTTCCTCTGAACTCTTTCAACATAATGTTTCACTTTTACATCTCTCAGACATTATGCCCTTGAATGGGCTCTTTACTTGGAATAATAGAAGGATCAGGGAGACAACCATCTCAGAGTGTTTGGATAGGTTCCTTGTTTCATGTTATTGGTTGTCTAAGACCTTCCATCTATCTTCTAAAATCTTGGACTGGAGGGGCTCCAATCATTGGCCCATCAAGCTATCTTCCAGTTATATTGTTGTCCCTAAGAAGCCTCCATTCAAGTTCCAGCTGATGTGGCTTCACGAGGCTTCTCTCCAAGATTTAATGGCACAATGGTGGAGATAGGGGGGCCCAGCCTATGGAACTGTTGTGTTCTCTTTTACCAAAAAATTATAGTATGTCAAAAGGAAGCTAAAGTTCTAGAACAAAGATTCCTTTGGCAACCTCCATACCATGATGAGGAGAGCGCAAGACAGGATGGATGACGTTACCAGGCTGATTCAGGACCATGGCTTGTCAGAGGCACTTAACATAGAGGAATCTAAGGCCTCAACTGATCTTGCTGAGTGGGATCTTTGTGAATAAATCTACTAGAAATAGAAGGCCTGCATTGACTGGCTCCAAGAAGGAGACAAGAACACTACCTTTTTCCATAAGTTGGTGCAGGCCCGCCGTAATGGGAACTTCATTTCCTCCCTTGTTTCCTTAGATGGCACAATCCTAAACTCCTCCCAAGCTATATCTAGGGAGGCTACTCAATTTTATTCCACTCTCTTTTCTGAAGATCAAATTCTAGATGAGGTTGCCGAGAACACAGTCTTATCCTGTATCCTTGAGGTGGTGACGAGGGAACATAATGAATATCTTATGCAGCCAGTTGTTTTGATAGAATTGGAAGGAGTGGTCTTCAGCTTGCACAGAGGCAAAGCACCGAGACCTGATGGGTTCTCAGCATAATTCTACTAGGACTTTTGGGATATTATCAAACATGACCTATTGGAGGTGATTCATGAATCCTATGCCAACAATGAAATGCTCAGGGCATTGAATGCCACTTTCTTAGTCCTTATTTCAAAGAAGGAATAGGTGAATCAACTAGATTAGGTCAGCTCTATTACCCTTTGTAATGTGGTCTACAAAATTATCACTAAGCTCCTGGCGGAGAGACTCAAGGGGAGGTTACCCATGATTATCTCAAAGGAACAGGGGGATTTTGTGGAAGGTAAATAAATTTTGGATGGAGTGGTCATTGCTTATGAGGTCATCCACTCTATGAGTATTTCCCAGGAGTGGGCTATGGTCATTAAGCTTGATATGGCTAAGGATTACGACAGAGTCAGGTGGAGCTTCTTGCACAAGGTTCTTTTGGCTTTTAGTTTCAGTCAGGCTTGGGTGAGGTGGATCCTGAGCTGTGTTACCACTCCCTCTTACTCGGTCCTTATCAATGGCGAACCCTCAGATCTCTTCGATGCCTCGAGAGGCCTTTGCCAGGGGGACCCACTCTCTCCATATTTGTTTATCATCTTGGCTGAGGGACTTGGATGTCTTATCAAGTCTCATGCTTCTCAGAACTCACTTCAGGGATGGAAATGGGGGACCAAATTACCTGACTTGACCCACCTCCAGTTTGTTGATGATACATCTCTTATCAGGAAAGCCAAAAGTAGTGAAGCGGAGGCATTCTGGCTCACCTTGGACACATACATCACTGCCTCAGGTCAGAAAATTAATGATCACAAATCCTCTATATACTTTTTCAATACCCCTGAGATGATCCAGTGGAGGATTGCAGCTATCCTCAGATTTTAGACGTAACGACTCCCTCTGACTTATCTGGGAGTGCCTATTGTAGTTGGCAGGTAGCCTAGAAGGTTTTGGTAGAATGCTCTTGATAAAATTCAAAAAAAGGTGACCCACTGGATGCATAGATGGCTCTCTATAGTAGGTAGGGTAACTCTCCTACAAGTCATGATTTAGGATTTGCCCATTTACTAGAGCATGGTACAGGCTGCCTCAGTGTACTTTCTCAAAGAATTTGATGCCCTTTCCCATCAATTCCTGTGGAGTGGTAACTTGAAAAATTCTAAATGGAGCCTCATCAACTGGAATACCATCTATCGGCTGAAGAAAGAGGGGGGTCTTGGATTGCGCTCAACTATCCTTTGCAGTCAGGCTCTCGCTGCCAAACTTTATTGGTAGTGGTGCTCTAGCCCCTCTTGTCTATGGGCCTATATCTTACACCACAAGTACTTCCCAGACATTGACTTTGATACTATTCCCAAGATGCTGATGGAGGGGAGAGGCTCCATGGTGTGGTACACCTTCAAGTTAGGAGCTTAGCTGGTCAAGCGCAGTCTTTTTTGGATTTGCAACAGGGGCACTGATGCACTTTTTTGGAACGACTCCTGGGATGGATGTCCCCCTATCTTATCCTCCCACCCACACCTGCAGCCACTCAGTGATGCTTTCCTAACGGTTGGGTGGGACTCAGTTGCTCACTATAAGGAGGCTTTTGACTTGGGGATGGCTGTTGGCTACTAGTGGAAAAACTCCTTTGATTGGCCATTGGGAGGCTCAGTGGAGGAACGAGAGGAGTTAGCTCATATTATTGACTCTAGAAGATGTAGCTCCTTATAGGAGTGTGATGTCTTAGCTTGGGGAGATGCTCCTTCAGGGAAATATTTAGTATCCTTAGGATACCTGGTGCTAACGAAGCAAGGTCTCAGAATTACAGAGATCACTTGGCCTAAGCAAGTCTAGAACCAGCTTTTATGGCCTGAGTGCAATTTCTTTCTCTAGGTGTTAACACACAACAGGTGTATTACATGGGATAATCTCTGTAAGTGGGGATTTCAGGGGCCATCCATATGCAGGTTATGTTACAACAGTGAAGATATGGCCTCTCATCTCTTCTTTCAATGCCCTTTTGCCATTCAGCTTTGGCATCTCTGGTGGCAGGTGTGGGGATGCTCCTGTAGGCATGCAGCCTCCCTAATTGATTTTTGGAACCGCTTAGGCCAACCCCCCTCCAAGGCTACGCACCTTCAGGCTACCTAGGTATCAGCCCTTCTTTCATTTTTTGGAACATCTGGCTTGAAAGGAATAGAAGTATTTTCTTGGATAAGCACTTAGTACTCAGACTTTTGTGGCAGAGAGTTATCAAGTCTCTACAAGAGACTGTTCAAGCCAAGTGTGATAGGGTTGGAAGTCTGAATGTTGTTGATGCCTCCATCCATTTGCACCTTTCTCTGGACGTCCTAGACAACACTTCAGCGTTTCATCCTATGCTCCCATTGAATGAGGCTAGACATCAGGCTCAACTTGTAAAATGTGCAAGGCATTAGACTCCACCACTGGCTAGAATTCTAAAATTCAATACCAATGGCTCTTCATGGGGCAACATGAGCATGGCTGGCACTGGGGGAATCGGTCAGGACAATGTAGGCAATATGCAGTTCTATTTTTCCATCTACAAGGGCATCCACACAAATAATCTGATGGAAGCCATGGCAGTCTTGGATGCAGTGCAACAATGCTATCAACTTGGATGGCGTAGAATCATCTATGAATTGGACTCCCAGGTCATTGTCAACTTGTTGAACAAAATAAACTTTGAGGCCATGGACTGGCACTTATCGATGATTATTTGTCAGATCCTCCAAATATGTACTTTGCTAGAGGAGGTGACCTTCAAGCATATCCCCCGTGAGTGGAATGGTGTTGCAGATAATTTATCTAAATGGGCCTCAGAACATGGTCCAAATTGGAACATTCTTGATCAGATGATGCTTCCTCTAAATCTTTCTCAAAAGCTGGCCCAGCTTGTTGGCCAGGACAAAGATATGTATTTTTTCCTGTTCCATTTTTCAATAAATTTTTACCCCTCTTTTAGTTAAAAAAAAACTCCCTCCTTAATATTTTAAGTAATATTTTCTAATAACAAATTATTCAATGGAAATGATGTAATAGCATCATTAGATAACTAAAATCATTAGACAAGACAACATTCTCTGGTGGGGTGGGGGATGAAGAGGTACAAGGTTCCTCTTAAGTAGTCCCATGAACATCTACTTCCTAAATAAAATCATATGGATTGAAAGTAGCTACAAAAAATTTGACACTTTCAATCCCCATATATTCCTCATCAAGATCAATTTATTTCAAACAAGTCAATCCCTACCCACTTGAGATACCTTTGACAAAGAAAGCGGGGAATTTAAAACATGATAATTTTGATGTTCCTCTGCTAGCTATCAGTGCTTATGGTAATGGAAGAGCCTTCCCCATTGAGTGAAATATGTTCAAGGGTAGAGGAAACATCATAATGTTCCTTGAATATTTAGGATACCCTATAAAATGTAAATTATTCTATAAAAATGGTAAATTTTAAAAATAAAACTATATGCTAATTTGGAATTAAAGCTTTAATACTTGTATTTGGAGACAGTATCTCCTCCAATCTACACATTATATTGTGAGTGATGGGGTTGGTTTGAGATGTTATATTAAGTAAAATTTTAGTCATAAAAAATTATAATAAAAAAAGTAAAAACTAAAAAACTAAAATGTGCAATGTAAAATACCTTGCACAGAGGGTCCAAAAGGCACATTAAATGTTGAGGTTTGTTGTGGTGGTGGTTGTTCCATGATAACCTCAGTTTATACCAATTCAAATTTAATAATAAAAAATAACTAAAATAATGCACTTGAAAGTTAAAATATCATTAGAAAATTTTAAATAGTAAACCTACACTTAGAGATGATGAGGAAGAAATTATTGCACATTTCAAAATTTGAAATGATTACAAGGCTGATTCCTATAGAATCAAAATCTGTAAATCCTTCAACTCCATTGTAATTTTTTGAGGCATATTATTTTCACGAGGCATGAAATCTTACCTATAAAAAATAAAGTTCAAACATATATTTATTTTAACTTGGTAAAGTTTAACAAATAAACAAATTGTTAACCTTAGTTCAACAAATAAACAAATAAACTAACCTCATGTTCATCCACAAAAAAAGTATTTGTGCTCATCTTTGGATAAAGCACAACTAGAATCGGTGTTTTTTGAAGGTCATATAAGGCCTCCTAATACAATGCTAGAATAAAATTTTATCAAGAAATAATTGAACTAGGATTGGTACAAGCATAATTTAATTCAGGCCTTATCCTAGAAGAAATAAAAGTGTACCAATCGTATCTCAAATTAGAAAGAGTACAAATAATGTGAACTAGTGCCTAATATGGAATATAAAATGGCCTTTACTACAATAATACTATTAGGAGGAAAAATTTAACCATTGTCTTAAAAAAAGTGTCACCAACATCTTTCATGTGGAGGCCTCTCTTCTGACTATCTAAAATGAAATATAAAACTGAGGAATTTACATATCAAAAGTTAAATTTTGAATATACAAAGTATATAATTACATACCAATTCAATCAATATACAAGGCAAAAGATAACTCCAAATACTTCTTGTCATCATCTGTTAGCATTGCTTTCAAATTCATAGGGTTTTCATTGTGAAATCTAGAAGACCTATCAGATTGTGAATCTCTTTTGGAAAGGTAACAAAGCAAATCATTCTAGAGTCTAGGTTCATGATGAAGTTATTCTTGCTAGTGTCATAGGAAGACATTATCTATTTCAGTAACCCAATGTCTATTTCATACTGGGGCATATATAATAGGCCATCAAAGTAGCATTTCAAAATCCAATCACTATACACATCTGGCTGCTATGTGATCTTTAAATTTTTTTAGCATAGCAGGTTCTTGAAAATGTATTTTATTTCCATGGTTGGGGAATTCTTGTGGGTGGGGGAAAAGGGGGATGAGAAATCTATTCTTCATACTATTAAAAATCAAAGTAGAGGGCAAGTATTTATAGAATAAACAATGCAATCAGGAAATCAAGCAGTAGACCAATAACATTAGTCATCCAATAGTGCGACCTGACATCATCATTCGACACTATTTACTTATACCATTGTTGGGCACAATCATTTGACACTTTACATATAGTGCACATTAACCACTACATGTTTTTTGGCTTAGCCATTTGACATATCCATCTAGCATAATTATGTGACACAACCTTCAGACATAACCATTTGACACAAGCATTTGATTTAGTGCAACCATTCATCACATCCATATGACACATCATCTATCACATCATTTATTTCATTTATTTTATGATATTATTTGGTATATCCTTCAATGGTTTTTTTTGGTGTCTATTTATTGGTGTAGTTAAATAATTTTATGGAAAAAATAAGCAACTTCTTGTTTTCACTCCTTTAGAATCATCATAGATTTACCATCACCCATAGAGGATTTGCCATAGTTATGAATCAAATTTCCCAAAATTTAGCAAATATTTCCTAGGTTTTCCATTAGGACCTCTTAAATTTAACCCTACCCTAAACAATCTGACACTCCACCATCTGCTTACATCATGATATCACCATCACATTCTTCCACTCCTAAATCCAATACCATAGACAAGCAATATACCCTTTTCCCAACATCCATGTAAACCTTATTTTGGAAATTTAGGTGTATAGACATGATTGTCCACCCAAAACTAAGACCTATATATTTATCTAAACATATGCCCTTATGGTATCTAGAAAAATGATTTTGTATATTTCATAAAGTCCCCAAACATTCTATTAATTGATGTCACCCTTTTAGAGTTTCTATCCAAAAATTAATTGATAATGGAAACATTAAAATTGAGGGAGATTTCAAAGCATCTATGCCTAGGAGTGTGCAAAAGGGGGTATGCCAAGAATTCCTTCTTGAATATAATCAAGATTCTCCCCTCCCTAACTCAGGTCATGACTTCAATCCTGTTCATCCTACACACATCCTCGATCAATTCATCCCTATGACCCATTCACATCACATCCCCCATCTTCATAAATCCATTAAGAGTAAATCATCCCTTCACAAACCCAAGGTGAAAGAGGTACTTAACAAAAATCATATGGTTCCTATTAGAAAATATTCTATGGGGTACATCACCTTGTCAACATCCCTATTAGAGTTTACATCAGAATGGTCAGGATCATGTTCAACAACAACATCTAAATCAAAAATCATGTCATAATCACCATCCTTTGTAGATTATGAAGGTCATGATGACACCTATCTCTTTGAAGATATCTCTACCATCAACAAGTTAGAGGGTGTGGCTCTTGATCCATCCTAGGATGATGAAATTATAGCACAATACTTAGATGCTCTATCAGTCAAAGATCATAAAGTTTTATACAAATCAGCTTTAGATGTTAATTCCCCATGAATGTCAGTGATCCTTTTGAGATTATTGAGGACACTTTATTTGATGTTAAGGCTAGGGATCCTAATGGCCCTTATGAGGACTATTTTTCCCATTATCCCCTTAATCTACCACACATTATTAATCATCCACCTCTCCTCCATAAACCCTACATCCCACTCCATGAATGGGATGAATAGGAACATGAATAATTAGATTCCCCTCTAAATGAAATATCATGTTATGAATACACAATAATCTAAGCCCATAATCAGTTAATCCAATCAAATAATCAAGACCACTATGATCTGAATCTACTTAATCAAAGTCAAGATGAGTCTTATAATCATCTAAGTCAAAAATAATCATTCCCTAGTACATATATCCTTAAAGTTTTAGGGGTCTCTCTAAATCAAAATCATTTATCCAGTCAAAAGTCACTTCCCTCTAGTGAAACAAACAATTAAGCATTAGGAGGCATCCAAAGTCAAAATAAAAATAAAAAATCAGCATATCAAAATGACTAATCATATGGCCAACCATCCTCTTAATGTTTGGATCAAAGAATAAAAAAATCAAAAGGTTTTGTATCCCTTAATCTCATGGAACCAATCTAAATAATCCCCCCCACCATATACAATGGTGTATGCACTTTTTAAACCCCATCTCTACTCCCCTTCTAGTCAGATCCATCATAACCATATCACTCATTCACATCCTATACCCCACCATCAAAATTGAAGTGTAATCCCATCCATACCACACACCAATTTCATAGGTATTATGGCCTCTTGTAGGAGTTACAAATACACCTAGTTGAGATGTCTGGAGGATGTTGAATCAAGAGTCAACAAAGGTCACCAAGACATTATCAAATCTAACATCAATAACATGATCCTTACATCATAAATCTCTAGAATAGGTGTCAATTAAAATATCAATAAAGCATGTGTAGTTATGCATCTTGCCTACCTCTAATAAGTCAAGATGATAAGAAGTTAAAAGTGTCAAAAAAATCATAAAGTAAAAAATAAAAATAAAATAAAAAATCATTTGTCCAATTATGAAAACCAGTCTTCTGGAACCTTGGGTGGGTGCCATGATGAAAACTAATTTTTAACATCATGGTAAAATAATCTACTATCTACATTATACCTCAACACTTGGGGGAAAATCCACCCATTTCACATCCCTTGTCAATCCTCTCCATGTCATCCATGTCTATATTATTCCTCTATCTATTGTACCTACCCATCATATACCATCATATTGTGCATCCTATCTCTCATTCCTTCCTATCTTAACCTTTGTAGGGAAGTATAAGATGTCTTGAGAAATGTTCTAGAATCATCCTGACATATCCTCCTAATAGACACTCAAGGAACTAGATATTTGGTTTCTTCACAAAGTGGTCATTGGAGATCCTTAATCCATTCTTCCTTGGTCCCCATTCCATTTTCAACATCACCCTCATCCTTTTGTCATCCCATTCATTATTCCATATATACTTATCTTGGTTGCTAGGATTGGTGTTCCCTTTGCTATTAACCCCATTTTTATAGTGTACACACATATTCTCAAAATCATTAAAAACTAAAATATTCCAAAACTCCTAAAAATAATAAAATCCACAAAATCCAAAAACATCTAAATGGAATTGTCACATGTCATCTTGTCCTATGTCCTAAATGTTCCAATCCTCCTATCTAAGGTCTTATACATCTTATCCTCTCATCATCTTGCCTTATCCCAACATCCTAGTAATCTTGTCTTTTTGTATTCCATAGTCTTATCCTAATCCAAGTCCCTTGTCTAGTCCAAATCCATATCCTTATTCAAATCCTTATCCTCATCCAAGTCACTAGTCTTGTCCAAGTCCAAACCTTCCCCAACTTATTATCCTTAATCTAAATCCACATTGTCATTAACCACTTTGTATAACTAATCACCTAATTATTCATCTCATTGACTCTCATTAGAACACTTAGACAAGACATTATGCCATTGCATGTAGGTACTTCTGTGTGTTATGTATTTGTTATGTTTGTCTTGCTTGCATGTCTTTTATCATGTAAATATTTGATTGTATTTGTATTTTGAGTCAGTGTTGTATCATGACTGTTTTTGTCTATTGGTAAATGAATGAGGATGTTATGAGGTCACCAAATATACAATAATGCTTATAATTTCCCTCAATGATGTAGAGTTTGTTATTTACCCATGTATTTTGGAATAATTGCCTCTTGGTCATACTTATATCATGGGGAATTATATAAAGTGACATATTTATTAGATTTATTAAACTATGATGAGACTTATTAGAGAAATGACGACTTGATCATCTACTCATCATCCTTATCCCATCATTAAGTCAATCATCCCAACCCATTTATCTAATATCCAATCAAGCCTTTATTCATCATCTCTTTAGTCATCAATATCTAACATCTCATCTCTAAAATAATTTATCTTCATATAATTCACATCCTCTATCTAACCACTAACATGTCTAATATCCATCATCATCATCCTCTAGTCACTCTCATCATTTATCATTTAATCTAAATTACATTAGCCTGAAGTCTTGTCAGACTATGTAGGTAGTGCTTAGTCACTTAATGTGCCTAAGGTTAGCTCATCCACTCCTTCCACCTTCTTGATACTTTATCATCACATATCTATTTCTCAATAATCTATATTATCATCCTCAAGTCTTGTGTTGATCAAATCCTCGAGCTATAATATAAATCATTAATCAATCACTCTATTGATCTATCACCATAATCATCTCCTTCATCTTTTTGTAAATCACTTGTACATATCGATTGGTCCTGATAACTCAAAATATCCATCTTTTCTCCCCTCAATCATTCTTTTAAAGTTTACAATTTACTCCCTCAATTGGGGCATGACTAGAACTATAACTTTATCATTACTATTAGTCACATTATGGCTCATTGATTTGATGCGATGTATTCCAATTCTTCCCTTTTATCATTCTTTCTCACTCATCCTCTTTATCATATTAATCGGATTCAACCTTCAGATATAATCATCAATATTATCAAATCATTGTCTATCTTGGTCTAAATCTCTCCCTTACATGTGTCCTTATTTATGATATGTTTAAATCTGGTGGCTTTTTGTCTTATCATCACCATGTTACAGTTAATTCCCCCTTGGGATGTGTCACCAATAGTAATATAGTTATTCTCACTCCTTATGTATATGTCTTTTCTAGGGGAATCATTAATTTGTAGCTCATAGTTGCTCAAGTCTAATTCATATTCTTCATCATCTATCTCATAATTTCACACCCCATCCCCTTATCTATTTGTCACATTCCACCAATTATTTCTTCTTTCAAGTGGCCATCCATCACATTCTTCCTTACATGTCCTCTCGAGGGGAATCATATCCACTAATATCATCTACTAAAATTCATACATAAAATGGTTTTTATTTAAAATAACATTACTCCTTCCACCGTCATCCACTCAGAATTCCCTTTCAAAGAGGGGCAAAATATATGCACCTAAATCTACTTTCCCTAACACTTTTACTAATATTTTTATTTATCTAATAAATTCCATAGCCATAGTCCTAAATAATTTGATCCCCCTCTAATATTCTTCATCCACTAACCTTATCCTTATCTAACCAATCTATTAATTCTTATAATCATCTCTTAATCTTATCCTAATCCCACTTATCCATTATTAGGGAATTTTAAATTCCCATGACCCACCTACCATAGCCTACTCCTAGGATTTCCTACATGAATACCCCCTACATTATCTAGAATCCACTAATCACTTATCTAATCCATCCTTAATCATGATTAAACCTCCCAAAGAGATTATAGAGGTTTAAACCTCTATAACCTTCTCTCCTCTATAATCCTCAAATGTATTTTTAATTCATTGGATAATCCTCCACTATAGATCCCAACAACCCAACTTTGAAATCTAGACATTTATCCTCCCACTCTCTTCTATATAAATAAAATCAATCTTCCATTGAAATTAACTCCAAGAATCACAACTAGCAATCAAAAACAAATATTGAATCCATAAGATCTCTATGAATCCATCAGCCAATCCATAATCAAAATCATGAATCAATCCATCAACATGTCTAAATTATGAGTCTAATCTTTGAAATCCAAAAGCTAAATTGGTTTGAAGATCTTAGAGAGAGGCTAGTTGAAGCAAGGTGTTGGTAAGATTCATCTTCATCTTTTTTGATTTTTTTCCATAATCTCTCATAGTGAGTGTATTGTTACAACCCATAATAGTTTCCCAAATACTATGGGTAATAATACTTCCCATATTATTACCCATATTATTACTATAGGTAAAAATACCTACAGGATCACCATAAATGAATTTGTTCCTAAAAAAATTTTATAGGGGTTCCCACCCTCAAATCCCTATTAGGCACCCCCTATCCCCCAAAATGCCCTAGCAAGACTGATTCCCTAAACCCCAATTATTGTGCTTGGATATATATTACCTAAGGGGTGTAACACATGCAAAGTATACAAAAAATATGCAAAAACTTCACCTAGTTATTGATTCCCCTAGTCATTAAAAAATGGAAGATCAATAGTTATTTCATCAAACTATTATTCATACTTGTGGAATTACAAATGTAACATTAATATTTAATTATATAATTGATATTATTTTTTAGATTGTAATTAACATTATTCTACTTATGTTTAGATATGAATGGAAAAGTGATAAACTATAATGAGATAAATGGAATCAGATTTCACACTAGTTTTATTTATTTATCGAAAAGCATGTTTCTTTTAATAATACAAATTTTTAAATAACTATTTATATGTAATAAGAGTGGATGACATCACACTTCAAGGCATCATATTAGTCCCTAGGGCTGAGAAATAAACTATAATATAAAAAATAATAAAAAGGGTAACATATTCAAAATAATTAATATTCAATAGAACACCAAAGCATCAAGGAAAAAGACTATTCCAAAAGATCAATAAATAAAGTTGGAAAAAATAGAGGATCATCTATCCTATCACCCCTATTTTATTTGATGTAATAGTTATCTACTCCCACACATCACTAGATTTGTTTTTGTTTTCTTCTTTAGTTCACAAAAACTATGAGTAGAAGAGCGATATTGTGAATTAGGGGAAACACTTTGGCATCTGTTGCATGAGTATTATATTTTTATCACACCAAATCCATGACCTTGATAAAGTGACTATTGGTGAGGTGAGTATGGATGAACCTAACTAATTGTGTAATGTGCACTTCCTAGTGGTGTAGTAAAATCTGAAGATGATCCACCTCTAACTAAAATTTATCCACCTACACTTGAATTTGTAACATCATATTGGATATGATATTACCTATTATAGTATTGAAAAAATAAATCTATATAAATCATAAAAATAATTGTGATTTTTTATGAAAATCCCATGAGGCATCACACTTTGAGTACCTTAGGATCTCATAAGACTTTAAATTGACTCCATTTAATGAATATTTGAAAAAGGATTTTTTTAAGTGGAGACATAATTTCAAAATTAAATAGAATTATCGAGCTCATGGAGCTCAAATTAAGGCCCTTATGCACTAGTTAAATTTTTTTTGCCCTTCTTTTTTCTAGATAAATAATAGATCATGTTTAGCCTATTAGAGACGAAAATTAATGTCTCTTGAATTTTCCTCTTACAATATTTTATCTCTCAATATAATGGCATTTTGTTATTTATCTTTCCACACAAACTCATGAAGATTCCATTGCTATGTGTGTGCAATTATTCCTTGAAAATCCAATCAGGAACTCCAAGAGGCCACTAAGAATATGTCACTCTAGGAGGCCACTTAGAATATCTTCCTTTCATCCATTAAGGAAATCTATGATTCCAATAAAAATATGGTAGGCTATGAAACACATAATATTGAGGGATTTCCATATGAATTCTACCAATTATTCAGATATACCATTGGTCCAAACTTACAAAAAGTTTATCTTGAGGCTATTTAGACCAACTCACTTGGAAAAATTATTAATCATGGTAAAACAATTTCGTAAAAAACTTGGGGACCTAGATATAATTACCATTTGGAGGCCAATCACCTTTATAAATGTATCATATAAGATTATTTCCAAATCACTCTCTCTTTAACTTAGATATTTTCTTCCTCTCATTATATGCCTAGAGTAATATGGTTTTAATCACAATAGATATATCTTAGACAATATTAATGTAAATTGGGAAGGCAACTCACTCTATTTGGATTAAAATAATATAAATATTTGAATATGACATATCACCATTCAAAACCAATAATGAAAATATTGGAATATAATATCACATTAATAAAAAATAATAATAGCAATATTAGAATGGTATTTCAAAACTTATGATACAAAAAATTGTGATATTATCAGTGCCAATGCACAATAGTGTGTCCCACTTTTTCACTTAAATAGTTTACATAAAATCCAATCTCCTTCCTTAAAAAAAATTTTTTGGTTGGATAAAATTAATAAGATATATTTATTATAGATTATATGCATCCACATTTTTACAAAAAAAAGTCTGTCATGTGTATAGAGGGATTTATTTTTTAGTTATTTTTTATTAATTCTTTTAGGTTGCCCAGGAGGACATAGTATTATGTTTTCACTCATAATTCCAAATTAATAGACCAATATTTTTAAATTAAACATATCTCTACAAATATCTACCACACATAATGATTTCTAGGTCTACTTAGATTTCTAACCATTAACACACATTGATGTAGTGTATCATATGCCAACATCTATTGCATCATCTCTTTCATCTAAAAATTAATTTGAAAAAGTTATTAATATCATTGATCATATTAGAAAACAAGTGCATACCATTGTACAAAAGGCTAATGATTAGCACAATCAGTGCCATGACCAACATCAAGCACCACACACGTTTTAGTTTGATGAATGAGTATGGATTCATTTTCATAAGGAAAGAAAAACATGACCTTGTGTAAGTTTTTCTCACTTCGGTATAATCGCTACACCATCACCAAATGAACAGGATATAAAATTTTCAAACTTAATCTTCCTTCTTACCTTGGTTTACATAATATTCAACGTATAAATCTTGCACCCCTATTTTACACCTTTTATACACACTTCATATGTTGAATATAAAATTCAATAGGTAGATATCGATCCTTATTGCAACACCCCTATAAAATAATATAAAATAATCAGCATTAGGGTCAAATGCAAAAGATAGCAAAAAGATCCCTTCGTTTCAAATTGTCAAAATAGTTAAAGTTATTTCCCAAGGACATAATTTTATAAAAGTGCAATTCATCAACAAGCTTACACATGTTATTGTATAGATACATGCAATGGAAACTATTTTTACTCAAGGAGGATAAACTTATCTAGGAGAATTTAGGCCTTTAAACAAATTGTTGTATAATGGAGGTATTACTCAGCTCCATATATCATCTTTACCAAAACTGTCAGTACCATCCTAAACATACATGAGCATACCATAAATTCATAACTCCTCTTCATTAATGTCACACATCTTTGACAATGTCAATATTATTTTATGACTTATAGTGAATTCTTCAAGACTTTGGTTAGCATATTAACACAAACTAGTGGTAGAGTTTGTATGTCAAATGGTTATGGATTCTTATATTAACAAAAGAAAAAAATTACAGAGTAGATTATTACAGACTTTTACACAAATCAAATTTTTTGTTTTTAATCCTCAAGATCACACTATATGTGAGAGGAGAGAATACACCAAACTTATGATGACCTTAGGAAAACTTAAGACACACTAAACTACTGACTCTTAGAAAACACACAAACTTTCTCTCTACCTTACAATGAACCAAAATCTTCATTTTATAAGAGAAGGAAGACCGGTTGAACAAGTGGAAGAGCATCATGACCTACAAACCTATATTATCAATAGATAACTTTATATAATATAGAAAGTGACTTATGGGGTCCTGATGTCAAATCTACCATTGGTGTCTGCCACAAAGTTCTTTTAGCATAATTAAATATAATGTATAAATATTCTTATCCTTTTCATAAAAGTAAGTGATAGAGGAATATTAAGACATGTCCAACAAAGGTCATATCAAAGTAACTCACTCCAATTTAATTTCATAGTTAGATACTATGGCTCTAACATTTTAGACTGGCGTAGAGACAAAACTAGTATACCCAGAGTCTTTAGATATCAATAAGCTACCAATCTGAGTCATAGCTTACATCTTCACTATTATCTATGGGTGGACTATCTCAGATATGGTTCTTATGCCATTTTTCTTCAAGATAATTTGGGATAAGAAATAATTCTTGGAAATCATCCTCTTTAATATATTCTTCAGTGATATCATGAAAATAATAGTTATAATGATGCTATATTTTTTCTCTTTTTTGGATTTTTAGAGATTTCACATCCTTGATATTTTATAATCAAATGAATATTATAGTATCCCAAATAGAAGCATAGATACTCAATATCATAGAATGAACTATATGTATTATCATATCCTTTAGACAAAGGATTATAAACCAAGAGTAAAGCCTTCAACCAAAGAGGTATCCTTTTATACAATCCTGGAAAGAATTGTTCAAATCAAGAAGTAGTTATCTTGGTGAAAGGTTGAATAAAAGTGCATGTCCCCATAGAGACTATTGCTTCTCTAGGACCTTGGTTGGCATATTAACACAAACCAATATCAGAGGCTATTGGCTGAGTGGTTTTGGCTTCTTATATTAACAAAAGTATAACATTATAGAGTAGACTATTACAGACTTATACACAAAGAAATTTTTTGGTTTTTTATCCTCAACATCACACTAGATGTGATAGGAGAGAATACACAAAACTTTTTATGACCTTAGGAAAAATTAAGACACACTAAACTACCAACTCTTAGAAAATACACAAACTTTCTATCTGCCTTATAATGAACCAAAATATTCCTTTTATAAGAGAAGGAAGACCGGTTGAATAGGTAGAAGATCATCTTGACCTACAAACCTAAATAACCCTAAGTAACTTAATTTCATATAGAAAGAGACTTGTGGGGTCCTGATGGAATCTCTACCATTGGTGTCTACTACTAAGTTTATTTTTACATTATAAAGGTAATGTACAAAATAACTTCACTTATTAAAGTGATATACTGCTAGATATTAATGAGGATGAAGACATCTTTGATGGGTCCAACAAGGCTTCCGCTTCTACCAGCAAATAATTTTCAGATATAGGGTTAAATGTGCATCTCATTTAGAATATTTGTCAAATATTCCATTGAGATCCATTGTGATAATTTTCAAATCTTGGGTTATAATAGAAAAAGGATTCCCATTTCAAATTTATTTTTATGATGGTGTAGACAACAATATCAATATAGAATTATTATTCTTCATGGATAGTGTGTGGTCCAAATTATTCAACAAAAGGTTAAAGAAGTTAATTATATCCTGATTGGATTGAAATAATTCTTGTTTAGTTTGGTCTTTTGAAAATGTTAGTACCATCCGAAATATACATGATCATACCATAAATTCATAACTCCTCTTCATTAATGTCGCACATCTTTGACAATGCCAATATTGTTTTATGACTTATATTGAATTCTTTAGGAATTTGGTTAGAATATTAACATAAACTAGTGGTAGAAGTTGTTGGTCGAATGGTTATGGATTCTTATATTAACAAAAGAAAAAAATTATAGAGTAGATTATTATATAATTTTATACAAAGCAAAATTTTGGTTTTTGATCCTCAAGATCACACTAGATGTGAGAGGAAAGCATACACTAAACTTATGATGACCTTAGGAAAACTTAAGACACACTAAACTATTGACTCTTAGAAAACACACAAACTTTCTCTCTACCTTACAATGAACCAAAATCTTCATTTTATAAGAGAAGGAAGACTAGTTGAACAAGTAGAAGAGCATCACGACCTACAAACATAGATTATTAGTAGATAAATTCATATCATATTGAAAGTGACTTGTGGCATCTTGATGTAAACTCTACCATTGGTGTCTACCACAAAGTTCTTTTAACATAATTAAATGTAATTTACAAAGATTCTTATCCTTTTCATAAAAATAAGTGACAGAGGAATATTAAGACATGGCCAACAAAGGTCACATCAAAAGAAATCACTCCAATTTAATTTCATTGTTAGATACTATGGATCTAAAATTTTAGACTAGTGTAGAGATAAAACTAGAATACCCAGAGTCTTTAGATATCAATAAGCTACCAATCTAAGTCATAGCTTACATCTTCACTATTATCTATGGGTGTACTATCTTAGATATGGTTCTTATTCCATTTTTCTTCAAGATAATTTGGGATAAGAAATAATTCTTGGAAATCATCCTCTTCAATATATTCTTCAGTGATATCATGAAAATAATAGTTATAATGATGCTATATTGTTTTTCTCTTTTTTTGATTTTTAGAGATTTCACACCCTAGATATTTTATAATCAAATGAATATTATAGTATCCCAAATAGAAACATAGATAATCAATATCACAGAATAAACTATAGGTATTATCATATCCTGTGGATAGAGGATTATTAACCAAGAGTAAAACCTTCAATGAAGGAGGTATCCTTTTATACAATTCTGGAAAGAATTATTTAAATCAAGTAGTTATCTTGGTGAAAGGTTGAATAAAACTGTGAGTCCCCATAGAGAATTTGATTCTCTAGGACCTTGGTCGGCATATTAACACAAACTAGTAGCAGAGGCTATTGGCTAAATGGTTATGGCTTCTTACATTAACAAAATCAGAAAATTATAGAGTAGTTTATTATAGACTTATACACAAAGAAAATTTTGGTTTTTGATCCTCAACATCACAGTAGATGTGAAAGGAGAGAATACATGAGAATTTTTATGACCTTAGGAAAACTTAAGACACACTAAACTATCGACTCTTAGAAAATACACAAACTTTCTATCTACCTTATAATGAGCCAAAATATTCCTTTTATAAGTGAAGGAAGACCGGTTGAATAGGTAGAAGATCATCTTGACTTACAAACCTAAATAACCATAAGTAACTTAATTTCATATAAAAATAGACTTGTGGGGTCTTGATGGATTCTCTACCATCGGTGTCTACCACTAAGTTTATTTTTACATTATAAAGGTAATGTACAAAATAACTTCACTTATTAAAGTGATATACTATTGGATCTTGATGAGGATGAAGACATCTTTGTTGGGTCTAACAAGGCTTCTGATTTTACTAGCAAATTATTTTTAGATATAGGGTTTAATATGCATCTCATTTAGAATATTTGTCAAATATTCCATTGAGATCCATTGTGATAATTTTCAAATCTTGGGTTATAGCAGAAAAAGGATTCCCATTTCAAATTTCTTTGGATGATGGTGTGGACAACGATATCAATAGAAAATTAGTATTCTTCATGGATAGTGTGTGGTCCAAATTATTCAACAAAATATTAAATAAGTTAATTATATCCTGATTAGATTAAAAATTTGATGAAGATGGATTTCATTATTGACCCTTTGGATAGTAAACTCCCCTTCATTTAGCCTTGCATAAATGATACCTAATCGAGAATATTGTAGTTCTATAGATGAAGCTATTGAGAATCTTGTAAATCAAGTAATTAATCCTTCTCTGAGAATATGCTCTTGGGTCAAAATATTTAAGTCATTGAATTTGAATTTGAGTGGGTCAAAATCAAGTAGTTAATCTTGTATAGGAAAAATAGGGGGCTTGAACTTCTATTTATTTATACCATCCTTTATGAGGGGGCCATATTCTTCCTTTATATAAGGTAGTTCCTTTATATTTATAAAATTTTAAAGTATTTTCTCTAGATAATAAAGACATAGTAAAGGGAAATAAATTACTCATACCTTGGATTTTTTTTCCTTTTTATATGATTTTGTCTATCTACTTCATTGAGGATTTCATATCTTGAGTGAGTATGTGCTCCTTTATGGATTTATGCCATTGATTTTATTCATAGGGTATCAAGGTATACAGGTCTATTGAGGCTATCCATTATACGAGCTCTAAAAAATAGTAAACCTAGATTACCAATAGATAATTTTATATCAGAACTATGTGCTTTCAAGAAACATGGTAGGAATCATAAGTCATAGCCATATTATAAATATACATTTATCTACATTTCCTTATCATTATACCAAGTTTAGTAATCACCATGAATAAACTTGATTAATGTTGTTTGTTAAACTCCCCTTGAGGCTTGACCACCTTTTATTTGACATTCTTGTCTTTAAAAACCCTTATTGTTTGTTGGAGCTCACATAGTGGACACCCTCAACAGACCTGTATACCTTGATTTCTTTTGAACAAAATAAATCGTAAAATTATAGAAAAGAGTATATACTCACTCAGGATATGACGTCCTCAATGAAGTAAACAGAAAAAATCATATAACAATTAGAAAATTCCAAGGTATGAATAATTTACTGTCCTTGACTATGTCTTTATTGCCTAGAGAAAATACTTTAGAATTGTATAAAGGTAATGTAACTACATTCTCTAAATGAGGAAGATGCCCCCCTCATAAAAGATGGCATAAACAAATAGAAGGACAAGTCTCTTAATGCATTCCATCCTAATTATTCTAAAATTGAGCCATTACGAGAATATAAGATGTCTAGCAACATTTATGGGAAATGAAAAAATAAAGGCTAAAAATACTTACAAAATGAATGGGTAGAATTAGTGTAGTGGTTCAATTTTCACTTTTTCATCTATACTTGTATAATAATGTATTCTTCAATTATTTCAATAGGTAGAGATACAATAGGATTTATAGTAGTGGTTAGACATCTTGTAACTAACACGACTCTTAGATCATTATTAAAAACTATTGCATAATATAAGATTACAAATTATAGTTTTATGAAGGTGTATATTGTTATATATTTTTCTCCTTGTCTCATAACAGTATGATATATCTTTCAAAATTTTACATTTTATATATGCTTAAAAAATAACACATTTAACCCACTAAGTGTGTTTACCTACTGTATTCCTCATGGGTTGTAGATTAAACATTGTCTCAAAAACTAGTATTACTTGTTCACCCTTTTAAAATAATTTTTTGAATTATAATTATCATGGATTTCTTATGGAGGGTTAATAAATATTTTCATTCATGCCTTGTAACATGATAACATTGAAGAGAATGTTTTTTGTTCTTGGATATATTTAGATGGTCGAATTATTATATTTGTAATTTCTAACATATATATATATATATATATATATATATATATATATATATATATATATATATATATATATATATAAAATTATAAATAGATTTAATCCATTCTAAAGTGTTGAACTCAATAATTCATTGTACTCACATGAATAATATAAATTAGCAGTTGCCTCAAGGGTGTAATGAATGCTAGAAGGAATGTAGAAGTAATTTATTCTCATTTTTAGAGTATATTGCCCATTTAAGTGTTTCTATTTTGAGTGTATGATGTGGAAAACCCATAAAATGATCACCAATCATTCACCTATTATCTCAATCAGTGACTCCTCTACCATGACATTCACATTGTATAAATAATGATGCCCTCTTATGCACCTATATGGCATACACTTTGCATAAGATTTGTAAATCACTTCAACTACACTCTTTTCTCTCTCTCTTGGTCACTTTTACCTCAGTCCCTAGTTCATTTTTGGCTTTAAAATGATTTGGTTTAATTATTATGGACCCATAATGCATATTCAACCTTTTCCTAGCACGTTTAAATCCTCAAGGCTTTCCAAAACTCAAGTGGATTATAACATGATTGAGCATTAATAATTTATTCATATAAGTTTAATTCATTATGCACCTAAGCTCAAAATTAATTTATGCTTGGTCAATAAACGCTCACCCTAACCCCAAGTAAAAATCTAAAAGACCTAAGTATTTTTCAAGATTAGTCTCTTTTGGCCTCTACTAGGGTGTAAGAGTGCACAAGGCTTGAGCTTAATGATAGGAAGGCATGAAACCAAGGAAAGGAAAACACATGTCCCTTGATAGTACTGACCCCTCTCAGGTTGGTAAGGTAGACAAACCCCAGGGTGAATGATTAAATTTAGAACCAAGTAGATATAGGTTGGTAGGCTGATGAAGACCCATGGTAAATAAAAATATGACATTTTTGAAGTGGAGCAAGGATCTAGGAAACATGAAAGGGGTTTGAGAGGAAGTAAAGAAGTATATGTGGAACTCATAGTAAGTAAAATTTAGCCATGTGGTGAATGTAAAGCAAAGTCAGGAGATCTAACACTCAGGTCTACAATGTGACATGTGGTGACCACCCATTGGTGTCTAGGGTGGAAAAGTGCATAGGGCTCAGGCTCAATGAGATAAATGTATGTTGAGTGATGCAATACCAACTTGAGAATGCTTGAAACTAATAAAATGTGAGCACATGTCCCTTTTCAACCCTGACCCCTTCCTAGGATGGTAGGGAAGTTTGACCTTAGGGTGAATGAAGGCTTACCAAGTGGTAGCCATAGTTTTGATATGGGAACCAAGTGGATATAGGATGATAAATGAGTCAGATCTCACTAGAAGGTGATGTGGATCCCATATAAGGTAATATTTTTCCATGTCATGAATGCATAGTAGGGTCAGGTGATATGACATATGGGTCTGCAATGTGACATGTGGAAACTTTCAAATATATTCATCCTGACCCACTAATACATAATGTATAGATATCATTATTTCTTATATATTTACAATGTTTTATTTAAGGATATTTTCATCTAGTATCAGTGTGGGAATTTGAAAAAGTGCAATAATTCTTTTTATATATATATTTTAAGGAATAAATACATATTTTAGAATATTTTTTCTTCTTGTATAGTTGTTTGATTTAAACTATTATTTTAGAATGGGAAAGAATAATTTTATATATTTAAAAAAAGTGGTTGCACTAAAGTTTTTAAGTAGTATCAAGTGAGTTGTCATAATCTCTAGTTTAATCTATAAACACATTTTTTATGATTTTTTTGCATAACAAAAAGACACAAGACACATACCTCTCACCCTTGTCCTATGCATCTTCCAAGTGTCCAATGATGCGGTGGTTTGTTGGGAGGACAATGAACAAATATGTGAATATGGAGTATTTTTAAGTGAGTTAGGCGATGATGGTGAGGGGTAATGATAGGGAATTTCAAGTGATATTGTACCTGGAGGGCCCATATTATACACCAAACTCACACTCCCACCCCCTTTCTGGGATGGTAGGGAAGTCACCCCCCTCAGTAAATGAAAGATTTTCAAGTGTCAATCGTAGCCTTGAGTTGAGAAAAAAGTGGATATAGGATGGTAGGCTGATTATATCTCATGGTAAATAAGAGATCGACACTTGTCAAGTAGTGTGAGGATATGAATAACCTAAAAGGGGTTTGATAGGTAGTAAAGAAGGTAGTGAAACCAAATTTTGAATTCAATGGACCATATAAATGTCTCTAAGCCGTCGACTTGAGAAAACACAAAAATGATGACAAATATAGAAAATAAGTTAATGCCAAAATGTCACACACAAATACCTATTAACCACACCTATTGAGTGTTTTTCATCTATAAGTTTTACATAATAATTAGAAACCTATCTTATAACCTTTTAAAAATATACCCAATACAAATTTAATAGAATAAATATTTTGATAGATATGCCTTGAACAAGAAAAATCAAGCTTCTGGTAAGCTATGTATTTATTCATTTTCTTCATGCAAATACCCATTGAACTATGTCTTAGTGAACTATGGCACAAAAAATAACTCAAGCAAAATATAAAAAACCCATTTATGTATAAATAGCTATTATTATCATGGAAAATATATGGGAGAGGAGGATATAATTGTCATATTTATTAGAGGGAGCATGTATAAACTAGTGGAGGTTAGAACTCATGCCCAACAAACTACACAAAATTGGATACACTTACTTTCATCCTAAATTTTTTATTTTTATTCATTTCACCAAATAAAGATAAAAAGAGTTTTGGAAACCTACCATAATCAAATTGATGCATGTGATGCCTTTGTTTACCCTTGATAATAGAAATCAATCAATCAAATATGTTACCACCTTATTTTGATATAACTAACATGTATCATTATACAATTTTGTTACACTAACATCCCAATTTACAATGTCTTATCCACACATAAATAACATTGTCATGCTGATTCAAGCCACTCATCAAATGTGGAATCCTATCACAATTAAATCAACATTCACGACGTCCTCATCCACACTTAACAATAGACAATGGCCAATCAAATATGTTGTAACCTTACAATATATGTACCCCTTTGTAATATGGGTAAGTCAAGTAAATTTGACAACTAGACTTAATTTAGGATTGGTGTATGATATGGGCTTTATAGTGTTTGATATCACATGAAATACCATGTCATTTTACCTTACCATTATTATTGATTACACAACACAACCCATTTTTAGACTAAAAATAGGGACCCTCTTTTGATCTTTTTCTCTACTCTTGTATACGCTCATGATTTGTTAGTATTAGCACTAAAACTTGCCTTGCTAGTCTATCTCAATTTACATGTCAAATTGGGACTCAAAACCACCACTATTAGAAAGACTACGCCTATGCAAATCAACTTGGTATATTATACTTATGTAAAAATGGAGTAAGGGCTTCCCAATTTACCTTTGAAGTCTGGCTCTCATAGCTCTAATAGTCTATTCCAAAATTTCTCACTATGTCATCCAGTGATGTTAGTGTCATCAGGTGATAACATTACCATCAAGTGATAATAATGTAGTTGATCAATGGTAATGTGATCAAGTGATGATAATGTCATTGACTGATGACATTATCATTAGGCAATGACATGATCATTTATCAATGAAAATACTATCAGGTGACCACATTACTTTTTAGCAATAATGATGCCATCAGTCGATGAATATGCTATGGATTGATGGTGTTATCATGGGTCAACCACATTGTCATTGATAAATGGAGATGTTATGGGGTGATAATGTTATATTATTTGACTATATTATTATGGGTAGACTATATTTATAGTCAATCTATTATTAGAATCATGGCAAATATATTGCCTTGGGTCAACCCCATTACCAGAATAAAATAAAAAGAGACTCTATAATGATGATATCATTGACTGATGTCATTACTATTAGGTGATTGCATTGTTGTTGAGTAACAATGATATCATTGGTCATCATAGATGTTGTGGTGTGATGATGTTACTATGTGTCAACCGCAATATCATCCATCAACAAAGATGTTGTGGGGTGATGTGTTATTGTGGGTTGAGTACATTGTCATTAGTCAACCACATTTGCCATCAACCTATTACTAGGCTAATGGCCGACTCCATTGTCATGGGTCGATTACATTGTTAGAATACAATACAAAGAGACTCTATAATAATGATGTCATTAGCTAGTGGTATTTTTATTAGGTGACTACATTATTGTCAGGTTATTGCATTACTATTAGGGAAATACATTATCATTGAGTGATCATGATGCCATCGGTCATTAGAGATAATGTGGAGTGAAGATGTTATCATTGGTTGACTACATTATCGTTAATTGATGGAGATGATTTGGGGTGAGGGTGTTATTCTAGGTTGATTTCATTGTCATTGATCATGGGTCAAGACTATCAATATGATGTGAATGACATCAAAATATTCATGGATGATCCTCACCATTGTTCCTCTCAATAAGTACACCTCCGGTTTAATAATATTGAATTAAATTTTATTTTGGTAAACAAGATTTATTTTTAATGTGATAAATATATTTTCATAATATTTAATTTTCATGATCTCATATCTAAATTAAGTCAAGCTTTATCAATTTTTGTTTAGATACAATCACTCAAGTTTGATAGTAGTAGAAAATAATTGTTCCATTGAAAATGTCATTAAAATAGGCATCTAAGTTATATGATAAAAATATGGGCTATTGTAATTATGAATCAAGAAGAGAATTTAAAATTCACTATTGATAAGTAGTAATGGAAATTAAAGATATTGTTTACTATACTTTAAATACATGTGTTATAACATAAGTTTATTAAATGAACCCTTCTATTTTTTAAATATAATATCTCATTTAAATATTTTTTAGCATTTTGATATATACATAACGAGGTTGCCTTAAAATTGAGTTTTATTTTTAATTAAGAACTCCACCCTCTCAAATAATGTGAAAATTAAGTGACCAACAATCCAAAAATAAAATATATCCAAGTAAGAGGAATTGTGAACTTCAAGAATGTATAATTTAGATATATTTGGTAATAAAAATTAACAGTCATTTCTATTTTTTAAACCAACATGATTATAATAACTTTTGGACAAATAATGCATCAAGGAAACATGGAATTGGTTTCTTTATATATATATATATATATAAAACAAAAATTTCTAAATTATATTTTGTTTTTACTTTAATTTTTTAATATTTGTAAAGATCAATAGTCTTATCATTACACATTTTTCTTTATCCTGCCTTTTGTATGTGCACAAAGAATCTCAAACATGCATGCTTACTAAAAATAACCTGCATGATTTTTGTATAGAATTTATTTTTGCATGCATGATCTACTACTATCATTCATGCATTCATTTTAAAAACATGCATCCATGATTTTTATAGTTAACTCCAAAGGTAACTCAAAATAAAAATGACACCATTAGTTTCAATGTTTCTTTTTTCCCCCTAAACTTACTGGAAAGATTGGAAGTTATAAAATTTTCCCTCTTCCAGACTTAAAATTAAATTATATCCTTCAAAAGAGGGGATTTTATGTTCCTTTTTCTTTTAATTTCCAAAATTTTAAACAATTTTAAATTATATTATTTTCAATTAGAAATTTTGTTCGTGGTGATTTTAGGTTCATGCATTGTTATAGATTCTTCATGTTATTGTAATGAAACTTTAGGTTTCACTCCATACTGTATTTCCTTATTTTGACCACATGGTAGGACCTCAATATAATACATTGTTGAACCCTTCCACCATGTTTCTTGCTTCTTTTGATTATGTTGAACCACTTAAAAATCATTATTAAAGGAAATAATTGATGGGTTAAGAGCTTAAGTTTGTAGAGATTGGAATGAATTAACTAGTTCTATCCATATTCAAAACATTTTTTACATCTAAAATTAAGGTTTTCATAATCATCTTTTTCGGTTCTTGATAAACCTCAAAAAACCAAGGAAAATTCATAAGGGATAACTTTATGTAGATCCGCCTCCACATAGATGTTGGTACATGTTGTCTCGTACCTATTACTTGTCAAAATATCTAGTGAAAAATATTTTCCAATATCATCTCTTATCTATTATAGGGTTGTTGACAACCAAAAATTAAATGGAAAATTTGGTAATCTAATCCAAACTAGAATAGAGGAAAGGGTTTCCAATAAAGTGTCAAAAATTTAAAACCAAGGATTTATGAATAGTCATGCATTTTTATGAAACTAGGGCCCATATTTTAAGATCATATCTTAGTTAGATGGTTCTTTAAATAATAAAATGAAGAACCCTTGAGCACAAGGGTATATTTCCACCTCATTATAAATTATAGAAGCCCATTATTGGATTTTACACTCATTTAGGGTAGAAACAAAAGGCCAAAAACCATTAAACCTACATATTAATTCTTTTTCACTAAGTAAAGAGGAAAAATAATAGATATTATCACCTTCAATTCAAATGGAAAGGGATGTTTATGCTTTATCTAAAATAAACCATGCCTAATGAAAATAAGGGGAATATTACTAGAACCATGATTTTTTTGGGATTCAGTCGTATATCCTTCTTTGTGCATCTCCATATTACTTTTGGTAGCCTTTTTTATTTAGATTCAAAACAATATCCTTGAGTGAGGATATTTATTAAAATTTTCCTTCTTTATAGCTTCTACATTCAATCTTAGATTTGAATTGGATGATGATATTGTTAGGGGATATTTCCTTGAGATATCTAAAACTCCTCCATTATTGTTGCATGTAACTTCTTAAGTATAATTGTGTATTTTTACAGGTGAATCCTCCTTCAAAAAATATGAATCCTTTGGAAAACTCTCATTTTTAGCATTATATTTTCCTCTTGAGGATTTCCCCATGTTCCCTTGATTTTGGTGCATTTTAGGATACATGTTTATGTTAGTGACATGCCTTACCTTTTGGAACATCTCTATATGAGGGAATTCATCTTTAAAATATATTTTTCATAATGTTTAAATTAGAAAAATAAAAAAATAAATGAATTTTTTACTACTATAATTTAGCTTTGGGCGTACCTTACAAAAATTTATGGGAAATCAATGAAAAATATAAAATTGTAAAGTGATTTTTAAAATATTAAAATTTTAATGACACTGAGTAAGAAAGGATGCACAATAGAGACTAATATGTCCATATTTCAAATAATTTGGTTGTATATTTTAATATTTTTATTACCAATTAATTTTTTACACTTAAAAAAAAAACTTTACAATTATCAAAAACATATTGCAATGCACAAAAATAAGTAACAACATACATTTATGGTGACTTTAGGCATGATTTGGCCAAATATGTGGTCAAAATCCCACTTTATGCCAATGACCTAATAATTATGGCAAATAAAATCCAAGATCTAAGAGAACATCTATGGGCCTTAGAGATCCTTTGTAAAGAAGTGTGGATGCATGTAAACATCAATACAACCAAAATTATGATTTTATAAGTGAAAAGGAAGAAATAAATGGTGTCAAATACAAATATCTTAACCTTGAATTTCATAAAAAGTTTAGTTGGGACACATGTAGGATGAAAATAATACATGGAGGATGGAGATCTCTCTATGTGCTAAACATAGGTGCAAGAATGCTAAATTATGGGATTAGAAGACCATAATTATCCTATTTGGGTTAATTATTATGCTAATGGTGTTGTATGATTATGAGGTATGGGCTAATGGAATGACAAGTTTGAAATGTAGACAAATAGAAAGGATCTAAAAGTGGATAATCACATTTTTTTTAGAATTAAGGCCTTAGTTCCATATGAAATCATCCTTTAAGAAACCAGAAATTACCCATTAGAGGTAATTTTCATGACCAAATTAATAAAAAAATAGAAATCATGAGGACTAATAAGTGGCCTAGGGATGTAAGAGATGAAGAGCTACATAGATGGATGAATATGTGGATGAAATAAAACTTCAAATGGATGAGTAAATGGGATATCAGCCTAAATAAATTCCCAAACCTTAACAAAGACAAAAAATATTTGAATGAAAAGTTTAGAATAATGATGTAGAGGAAAAAAACAAGCATGAAACATAAACACTATATTACTGAGTTCAACCCAACTTATGAGCATTGTGAAAAAGCTTGTATACAAACTAAAATAAAATGGATAGAATTTTTTTTCATTGATCAACCAAGGATTAGATCCCCTAGGCTTAGATATGAAATAATCAAATGGAAATAACATAAGGAACAATGGGATGAGAGGGTTTATATTTTATGCACCATATGGGTGATTGAAACAAGGGATCATTTCATTCTTGAATGTCCAAGGTACGTACACATTCAAGCCATATATGTGGAAATATTAAGAGTTGGATCCATGGTAGAATATTTGAGAAAAATAGAATAAAATGGTTGAAAAAGATGTAAACTCAAATAATAAAATGAGGAGTAACCTTCTAAAGGACATATTTGGGCACACGAGTATTCGAGTGGTTGGAGAAATAATTGTACGTGGTGGTCCCATAGATGTAACTAAAATAATTAATTTCATTTCATCTTTTTTTAAGTGAATGATGGAATCTCTATGCCATGAAATAATTCATGCCCACTCTATCTTTTATCTTGACACATTAATTTACAACATTTCCTTTAATTTAAAATCATATATTCTCGAATGAAATATTAAAAATTTATTCAAAAAATGTTCTCAATTAAATATTAATGTTCCTCTCAAAAATTGATATCTCATATATAAGCTTATATCATTGATGCCACTATATATCTGCATATAAAAAATACACCAAGATTTGCATCCTTATGCATAGATTTTAATATCAAGCAACGTCAACAAAGGAAGACTACCATCTATCAAAGACTATTATTCTCATTTAAAAACATAACATTGCTTATGTTCCAATGCATCACCAATGATCATTTTCAAAACCAAAACATCTCTAAGGTGTATTAATTGAAGTAACATATCCCTTCCATGTTTGATCACCAACAATAGGTATGTGGTGATGATAGGGAGACCTAATAATATAACTATTGGAAACAAAAAGCAATGATTGTTGATAGGGTACGACCATGAAGGATTACTACCTTACAGAATTGCCTATCGATGTAATAAAAATAAATATAAAAATCTCACTAAAACATAAATATCTTAGATATAGTATAAAAAGAAGGGATATTTTATTTAGAATGATGTATTAAGAAGGATATTTAAAATTCAATATTAAAGGATATTCAATTAGGGATATTTTTAATATCCTTTGAATAGATGAGTATAACAAAATTTTATAAAGTGAATCACCATATATCTTTATTTAAATATTTTAACATTCTAGTATCGAGATAATTAACTTGTATTTAATGAGAGTTTCATTTTCTAACTAAGAAGTGTACACTCTCAAACATATAATAGTTAGTTTTATTTGATAAAATAAATATTATAATTTTTTTTTTGTAAGATTTTATATTCTTATATTTTATTCATTAACACTATTTTAATGAAAATTTTCTTCCATCAATATACTAAAAATAAATGACACAATTTTTATTTTACGTAATAATTAGTCATAAAAATTAATTAGATAAAAACCAAATCTCATTTGTATAATAACTACTTATCAAAATTATTTATGAAATGAATAAAATACATCTAATTAAAATTGGTTTTGGAAGGCTTCAATTTAACATAAAATAGAAACAATAGTCAATTTTATTCTTTAACCAAACATGATTGAAAAGCATAATATATTATAATATATTTTTGACAAATTGAATTCCATAGTATTTTAATTTACACCCATAAATGGAAAATCAATATAAATTAAAAAGATTGTAAATTCATTATGACAATATTAAAACTTATTTGACTCAAGAGAGAAAGTTAGTATAGTGTTAGTTTCAAAAACAATGTATTCAACACACTAACAAGTTAAACATATCTAGGCCTAGATCAAATGGAGGAGTATGGTGAAGAAACACAAATAAAAACACAACTAAAATGTAAAGAAATGACAACTTCCTTACCTTCCTTAAATGTTTCAAGTGATTTCTTCATTGGCTTGCTTAGTTTGTGCTCAATAGGTCTTCAACAATGGGGCTTGGCTATCTCCATCTCCTCTTGACATCATGTTCATGCTTGGATTTGGATTTGATATGGATTGGCTTGATATTTTGGCATAATAACACTACATCAAAGGAATGCTTAAGGAGATTTGGGTTTAATAAATTTGTACAAAGATATCTTAAAATTCAATAAGCAAGACCTTCTATTTATAGATTTTCAAAATGGACTACAATCAACCATAACCATCCATATTAAGATGAAGATGTGTGGCTATGAATTAATCTAATTATGAAAGTCATGAGTTGGGAATAAGGGACATTTATGAGGCATGAGAGGCTTAACAAGATATTTGTTGAAACTCACAAAAGGCAATGAGTAGCTTTTTAGGATATTTAAGATTCTCTTGATATTTGATTTTCCTTTTTGATAATTGATTTAATTTTTCATGGATGAATTAAATTAACATTTGAATAGGATATGCAAGTTAATTGATCCCTTTTATGCATTTATATATTTGTTTGATTGTGATTTAATTCAATGTATGCATTTGTCTTATTTAATTGATTTATGGGCCAAATTGATTTATTTGTATGTTATGAAGTGAAATATTGAGACTTTTATAAATGCTTGGTCTAGATGTGCAATGGTTGGCAAGAATTGTTCTAAAGTTGAGTATAAAGCCATTGGTGGCTAATTTTGGATGTCTACAATTTTCCCCTATTTGGTAAGATGTTGCAAAACCATAGGCATAATAATGTCTTCTCAAGGAATGAGAAAAGGCCTATATGCCAAATAGAAGATGATGGTTGAATAAAAATCTCCTTATAATGTTTGGGAAGCCTAAGATGATGCTTCCCCCAAGGGAATGGTCATTAGATTGGTGAATGGATGGTCCGTCAAAAAGAAATAAGAATAAAGGTGGAATTAACCCATGGGTGAGTTTAATCCAAATGAGAAAATGCTTGCATGCATCAATTTAAAAAGGTACTAATTTGACCAAAGGTGGTTATAATCAAGAATAAAAGTGGAAATATTGATTTTCCCATAGGTGGTTATAATCATTAAGATGACCCAAATTAGATAAAGATAATGTTTGGTATGGTTGTGCCCCAATTAGGGCAAATGAGCAAGCATGGCTCAAGGATAAATCTTGTTGCATAGATTAAATATGATTGGGTAAAAACGTAGATGCGATGGTCTAATGAATAAAAAAACCACAAACAACCATGTATACAAGGATGCAAAGTGATGAAACATATGTATAGAAGAATAAGATTGATCAATAGAAAAGATTTAGTTGTACCCACCAATGAGGATATGTTCATCCTTATTGACATTAATACAACTAGAATGGTTAATGGGTTGATTTGATCAATATGGGTGAAAGGATTTTCCAAAGTACTAAAGAGAAAATTTTGTAGCTCCATTGCTTGTATGATCTCTTGAGCTAATTTTTGATATAACATGTGTCGGTATATCGCATGATATAAAACACCATGAGGACTTTTCTAAAATATTTATAAGGAATGACTCCTGATCTAATACTCTATTGAAAACAATGCACCAATGATAAAAAGCATGATGACAATGCTAACATTTGGATATGGATGGAATCAAGAATAATGTACAAAAAATCACCCAATATACGCATATAAACTGAGTCAAGAAAATAGTGCTAAAAGCAAACAAGCATAGAAGTGAATAAACAAACAAATAGGAAAATAAACAAACAAACATAAATCTTGAAAAAAAAATCAATAAAAAGCATCCTATAATGGATTTGCCCTAGTAGGATGGATCAAGGATAACTGACCAGGCTTAGACAAGACAAGTGTTTTGGATTTTGATCATCTCAAATCGATTGAGAATGATGAGATACTAAATGGTCCAAGCTCACAAAATGATGAGAGCATGAAAAACTTGAAAGGATGCTTATAAAATGGTGAGAGCATGGTGGAAATAGGGAATTGAGATGACATCAATTTGAATCAAACATGACCCACATAGTTTTGAAATGGCCTTAGGTCACAATATTTGTAACAACCGTATTGGGTTAGACATAGACATACGTGATTTTTTTTAAAATAATCAAATATGCAAAATTAGACTATATCCCAAGAGTCTATCATAGATCGTAAAATTAATCATGTCCAAACATGATAATAATTCATATTACAACATAGAATGTGGATCTCTAACATCATGAGAGAAAGACAAATTAATAATCATAACACTTTAAACTCAATTTATATAAATCCACAATCACCACTATTAAAGTACATCAATGTATAATTATAAATCTTCATGACAATTTACAATAACAAATACAATATAATATGATGTACAATTAAGATACTTGGACACCCTAGAGCATAATTCCTAAACTTCAAGTATCTATGGCAATCTCAATTGTTGTCTCAATAAGTAGTACTATTTTAGGGAGGGAGAGCATCATCCAAGCACTTTTTCACAACAACCATAGACCAAAAATCTCCTACACTATCTCATCAGGAAATGGCCCTCTCTTCACAGATGGGTAGATAGTGATGACATGAAAATCTAGAGATGTTAGCAAGTACCTATGTGTTGTATGATTTATAACTATCTAAACATGTAGTGTATCATAGAAAACTTGATCTATTTCAATATATCATGCATACATATAAATCATAATCATGAAATGATAATGTATCACTAAACTACATTGGCCCAAAATTTAACAAATAACAAATAACAATGATCTAGATCAATCAATTTCATACATATCACTTGATCGGACTACCTTCATCTAAGATTGCAATGGCATTAAACCAATGAATTATGTCTCACATATTACTCTGTATTAGTAATGTAGATTGATCAAACACAATTCAACCAAAATATTCATCAACTTACATCCTACTAGCATTGTATCACACTACATAATATACATAGGAGTAATAATAGCATACGTTTAGTCTATCAAACATATGCATGAATTTTTCATTATCTTCTATCCCATACGAGAAATAATGATTACAAATATACCACCTAGATAAACATATAATTTAAATATAAAAATTCAAACAATATAATTGGTTTCCAATTATATACACCATATGAAAACCCATATTACCACAGTCTAGTGTTCTAAGACTTAGCTACCTATTTTCCACAATCAATCATATGAAGTAGTCTCATATACATGAAAACACAAACGTTATACAAGTAACTATATTTAACAAATAAATTTGTCATTCCATGAAACACAATAACATACCAACATAAAATTTTCTAAACTCTCAAGTTTACATGCATGTATACACAAGTCTTATCAACTATAACAATGCACTCTATCGATAATAACAACTAGTATGTATATATTAAATAATCAAATGTAGATATGAGTTAGACATAATATTTATAGTATGTACTACTTGAGTACAACATACTTTTATAATATAATACCCTATGATATCCCATACTATCATAGGTTCCCAACTACATAATAATACATAATCCAACTTATGATTTTCAAGACTCAACCAATTCATGCAGATAGTAACAAGCATACAATAAACAATTATACTACTCGAGTATATTGCATACAAGCTTACCAAAATATCATAATATATAAACATGCATCATGATTCACCATTATGTACTAAGTATAACCAAAAATTTATTCATATTAACACACTCATAATGTGTAATGCTCACAAGTATTCCATATTGAATACACATGTTTAACAATCATTTGTATTATTAACTGAGTCAGCTAATTCATAAACATGTTATGACTTTACACCTTAATGACTCATTTATTTTAGAAGATTTTTATGTAGGTTATGGTTCTTGATTCCTATGAAACTTAATGACTTATTCAAATCATCTAAATAATTATAGGTATAATCTCCACATACAATCGCTATGTACATCCTAAAATGCACCACATGTAGGTATTCCACTACTGTGTGATTTCTAAACATATAAAATAACTAATGAAGTAGTTATAAATACATGGAACATAATCATTGCAAACAACAGCTAGAAGAAACTTGAAATTCATTTTCTCTAATCACAAGTATCTATTTTCATAATCAATTTATATTTGGTGGTTTACAAGCAATCATTTTCTAAATTAAGTTATTCAATTCTTTGACTTGTTGGTTAATATTCTTCCTGAGAATATCAATTAAAGAAGACTCCCCTAGTTTTTTAATTATACTAGAAGTCATAAACATGTAAAATCAATTTACAAATAATGAGTTCTCATGTAATAGGTGATCTCGATGCTTCGCATGGTTTAACCTATTTTATTAGGTTTGCTTTATTCACCTAGAATGCTTATTATTCTAAACACGAAGGTTTATAAATAACTGTACATTATCTTTACACTAGTAATACATTAATAATTTCATAAAAGAGATAATTTTCTAACATCAATTATTTAATTTAAGTCTGATAAGTATATTTGTTTAATGTATTTTATACCAAAGTACACACCTCAAGGTATTATTATACACTAGAAAGCATATTACATTCATTTTTCGATAAGCTCTCTTGTCAATAACCATAATTGTATAACTTGGTATAATGTCAACTTATATATGATGGATTTATTACATCAATTAATCCCATTATCCCACACGGTTATCTCATAATACCAAAATTAATGTATTTTCCTAAGGTATTATTACCTCCAACTAAAATTGTTTGTATGTCATTTCCACCAATCAACTATTAATGACATCAATCTATTTGGTTTTAGGTAATTCAAATTTCATTCAAAATGTATAATGAATTCACTTATTTAATTGAAGTCTATGCTTTTTCAAGACCTCATATATTTGACTTGATAAATACTTAGTATTTTAACTAATACTTCATAATAATCAACAACATCATGTTATTATAAAAAGTCATATTAAATAAGTTCGACCTATAAATATTTATGGCATTATAGACTCATCTCATGCCTTTGTATAAAGTTTAAATTCTATAATTTTGAAATATTCAAATGTGTAATAACACGTCTATAATAGATTATAACAGATTTCATAATTGTTCTATGGCACATGCCTTATATTTACATACTCAAAATACATAAGGTGTTTTTCGAGATGCATTGGAAAGTAGTATAACAAAAATGATATATATGTATTCAAGACTCCTCAAACTAATATACTTTAAATATAATCTATATTGCACGTATACCTCTACCATGTACACCTAGTATGTGTATTCATAATAATTTAAAGCTAATCATACATTTGGCTGGAAAGATAAAACAAAGCAACACCCTACACCATGATCATATACATATTTATTACAAATCGATGCTAAGTATTTAATTATCCATTTGAAAATAGATTGCCATAGAAATGGTGCTACATAAGAATTTGACCCAAGAGGTCAGTTAAATTGTTATACATTTTCAAAATCTATTTATTCGTGGACAATCTATCCATAGAGGACTATATTTAAACACTGTTGGACTAAATATAGGACATCGTTATCTATTATATTTTAACCAAATTAGGGAATGACCTAAATAATAGGTAACTAAGTATAACTAAGTGGTTATCTATTTGTCTTAGAATTGTGATAATATGGTTTAACCTCGCTCCATGTAAAAGTGTAACATATAAGCGAATGATAGAGTGGTTTATGGAGTACTGTTACATAGAAAAACATGGTTGATTCATATGTTACATTACATCTCAGCGATAGGTATGAATAAGTTTTCTAGATTATCAATCAATTAATATCATAGTTTTGGTATGATTTATCAGAGAAATAAATATGCTGGGATAGAGCTATTGTATATGGAGAATTGACAAAATTTTGAGATATATTATTTATGGTCACAAGATTTATTATTTATGGCAACTTGACCTCCTACTCATACATTACTAGATATAAATATATGAATATACTTTATTAGTTTTATTAGCTACATTCACTATGGGTAATGCCAATCTTATTTAAATCTGGTTATAGGTTAAACAAGGCATTTAACTAAAATAGAGGGCATTTTCAAAAATACTGTCAATCAGATCCCATTTTACCATGACTTATATTGCTTGTATTTAACATTATTATTCCCTATTAAATAATATTATTCTACTCACATCAATAAAACATTGAATTTTAATACACCATCTATCGATAAAATTCGTCTGTCGATCCTCTATGCTTCTTCTTCTCCACACTTTATCCTTTCTTCTTTCTTATGGAATGCATAGGCCCCTTCAATTCTCTTCCATCATTTATCTTAAATAAAAAAATAGATACTAATTCTTTTCCCAAATTTTTGTTTTTGTTTTATCTTTTTATTTTGCTAATTTTAAGATATTTAATTATTTTCTATAAATTTAATTTATTCTTTACTTTTTCTCTCTTTTTTTTTAAATAGTTCCATTTTAATATTTTAATTCTAATTTCATATTAAACCAACTTAAAATTTAATGGTAAAATCATGATCAATAACCCATATTAAATTTTACCTTTGTTAATTTTGTCTTTGCATGTATTAAAGACACTTCAGGATAAATAAAAAGGGAATTTACTCCTAAAATTTGCCTACTCAAGAAATCATAGAAAACAAAAATTAAAAAAAACACCAATGAAATCATTATAAAATGCATTTTCTACCATGATTAATTATCATGGTGTGTGAAAGGGTTCGTTAGCTTTCTATCAACCTGTGATGTCTCCATCAATAGAAACCTCTCTGATGATTCTCTGTAATGTCCCCTTTTTCGTGGACATTGACAGTCTTGATGATTAGCCTATTATGCGACCTTCGTAGGCTAATAGGATGGATAGAAGGTCATAATGGAGCTTGGCTTGACTTTGATTTGCAGAATTTCTACATTTGGTTTTCATTCAGGTTATCTCAGACACATTGGGCCTGAGCTCCTATTATTTAGGGATATTTAACATGCAGCGGAGCGCCTTTATTTTGGTATGGTCATGTGCGGAATCACTCCTTGGTTCACCAGCTTCGAACGGTTCGAGGATCCGACATGTATTGATGGAGATATTAATATTTGATTGATTTAATCAAATATTAATTATTTAGCCTAATTTTAATTAGAAACCCTAATTCTAATTTAAGAAAACCCTAATTAGGGCAAGCATATCTTTTTGAGGATATAAGGGTTTCTCATGGAGGCCTTTATGGATGATGCATTGATTATTGATTATTGATTTGAAGAAATTCTTCTGTGAAGACTGAGCCAAGGGTTCCAGGATTCCATTGCAGTGGAGAACGTCAACTCTTCATTGTGTGTGATTTAGAGGCTGTGAGATATCAGCTGATTTATTGCCAAATTGAGAGATAGCTTCATACAGAAGTTATCACAGAGGTTTACAGATTTGAGAGATAACTTCACACAGAAGTTATCACAGTATTTCAGGGATTTTGAGAGATAACTTCACACAAAAGTTATCACAGTAATTCAGGTATTTATTTTATTAGTTTTATTCAATAAATTATACAGATAGAAATATTCTGTATTAGAATCGTTTATCTTCAGATCATGGGTGAAAACAGACAGGTTGTGCTTTATTGGCGGCCGTACGAAGTCCGTACAGGTCCGTACATATCCAGGCAGATACCGACCACGACAGAGAGAGATCCCCAGTGACCTACATCGGCCGACTGGAGACCGACGTCGGCAGTGAAGGACCGACAGAGACCGACGTCGGCAGTATATCGACCGACGTTGGTGACTGTGTGTTCGACATAGCAAGCTGAGAGACATAGATTCAAGCTCAATTTCCAGATTTGAAAAAAGTAATCAGGGTTTTAAGGCCGTATCTGAATATTCCTTTTATGCATGACTGAGGACATCTATTGTAACCATCTGGACAATAATAAGATTAGTGATTTGCCAGTTAAGATATTTATTGTGGTTTTCTTGTTATTTGAATTTATTCTACAAATTCGTATCTTTGTTCAGAGTTTTTGTGTTTCGATATTCCCTGTTTGAAGGGGATATTACAGTTGTTCAGAGCTTTTGTAGGAGAAAAAGGAGCCCCTAAGTAAGGGACATCACAGTGGTATCAGAGCCAAATTCCTGCCATCCTGTTGGATAGTTTGGGCAAATCAGAGCCAATGTCTTGCCATTCTGTTGGGTAGTTTGGGTAGCTTGAATCAGCAAAGTATCATGATGACTTCATATACTCAGAAACAGTGGGACAATGATATGAAGAAGCTGGAACTAAGTTTGAAGAGGTTGAATGAATCTCTTTCATATCCTACATCTAAAGACAAACCCACACGGTATATGACAACAAAGGATGAGTGGGAGTTATTAACTCCACAAGCTCAGGGGAGGTTGTCTTTTGATCACTTTGTTAAGCTGAGGAGAGAGCACTACAAATCACTTAGACAAGAGAGCAGCATGTCCCATGATTATTATGATTATTATGAGATAGGAGATAGTGAAGATGAGGATGAGTTTGATGCTTGCACTCAGAGTGTAGAGGTGTGCTCAGACGTTAGTGCACTAAGGGTTGATGATCTCTCAGCTATGGCAGAGATTGTAGAAGAGTCCCAGGATCCGATTATTACAGATGACATCCAGGAGAATGCAGTGGACAGTTTTGATGACTTAGTTTCACCGGTAGTTTCTTTCGGTATGGAAGAGTTAGACAGTGATGCTACAATTGTTGTTACTCCATATGTTGATATGAGCTTTGGAGTTGATTCATAGAGTATGGATGGTAGTATTACAATGGTCAGTGATTATGAGTCTATTCTTGTGGACCATGCATCAGATGAGGATTGTAGGAGACAATCTAGCCAGTGCCACCATGTGTCTAGTCAGCTGAGAGTTAGTGAGCGAGACATTGCTACCGCTTTCAAGCATTTCGATGCTGCTCGTCAGTTGTTAGCAGTTTATGGATGGGGTTCCCCTACTAGCATTGAGCAGGGAGGTAGTTATTTGTCCTTGACAGAGATCCACTCTTTATGGCAGGCTATCCAGATTTCGAGACAGGATTATATGCACTTGGTAGCCGACAAAGATTATCTTATGGAGTGGGGCAACATAACATATGATACATTATTGGTCAAGGAAGATAAGGTGAGTGAGCTTACTCAGCAGCTCGCAGTGACTTCTGAGATTCTTGAGAGTACGCAGTTGGCTTATGAGGAGTCACAATTTCATTTGGCTGAGATGACCATAGAGTTAGAGCATTTGCGGTCTTCACCAGCCCTAGACCCAGTTCATTTGTATATTGAGGTGGTTGGTGGTGAGTACATTCCTGTAGTTGTTGTTGAGGAGCATGTTGCTGATGCTGACACACATATTCAGGATTTGGGAGTACCTGATTCTGATGAGTTTGAGATACCAGTGGAGTCGAGTCTCCAGATTGATTCTTCTCACACATATGACAGTGTGGTACCATTCACTGTGCCACCTTTACAGAGGGATCAGTTATGGGATGGATTGGCACCATCTCTTGCAGATGGAATTGGCAATTTGAGTTGTCCATTCTACTTGGGTTATGATGATTCGAGAGTTTGGTTCTCATGTGTTCTTAACTATGGTATTTGTAATTTTGGAGTTTGGTTGTGTTTCATGCGCCAGTTTGATTATCGATTCCTCTTTGTTCTACTTCTGATGATGTTGCAGGTACTTGCATTGTTTTATAGCTGTGTAGAGCATAACTACATTTGGGATCTAGGTGGATCGAGTGGTTCATTGTTCCAAGATTGCTTGGGGACAAGCAATTTTTGGAGGGGTGGATTGTAATGTCCCCTTTTTCGTGGACATTGATAGTCTTGATGATTAGCCTATTATGCGACCTTCGTAGGCTAATAGGATGGATAAAAGGTCATAATGGAGTTTGGCTTGACTTTGATTCATAGAATTTCTACATTTGGTTTTCATTCAGGTTATCTCAAACACATTGGGCATGAGCTCCTATTATTTAGAGATATTTAACATGCAGCAGAGCACCTTTATTTTGGTATGGTCATGTGCGGAATCACTCCCTGGTTCACCAGCTTTGAACGGTTCGAGGATCTGACATGTATTGAGGGAGATATTAATATTTGATTGATTTAATCAAATATTAATTATTTAGCCTAATTTTAATTAGAAACCCTAATTCTAATTTAAGAAAAACCTAATTAGGGCAAGCATATCTTTTTGAGGGTATAAGGGTTTCTCATGGAGGCCATTATGGATGATGCATTGATTATTGATTATTGATTTGAAGAAATTCTTCTGTGAAGACTGAGCCAAGGGTTCCAAGATTCCATTGCAGTGGAGAACGTCAACTCTTCATTGTGTGTGATTTAGAGGCTATGAGGTATCAGCTAATTTATTGCCAAATTGAGAGATAGCTTCATACAAAAGTTATCACAGAGGTTTACAGATTTGAGAGATAACTTCACACAAAAGTTATCACAGTATTTCAGGGATTTTGAGAGATAACTTCACACAGAAGTTATCACAGTAATTTAGGTATTTATTTTATTAGTTTTATTCACTAAATTATACAGATAGAGATATTCTGTATTAGAATCATTTATCTTTAGATCAGGGGTGAAAACAGATAGGTTGTACTTTATTGGCGGCCGTACGAAGTCTGTACAGGTCCATACAGATCCAGGTAGATACCGACCACGGTAGAGAGAGATCCCTAGTGACCGACATCGACCGACTGGAGACCAACGTCGGTAGTGAAGGAACGATAGAGACCGACATTGGTAGTATATCGACCGATGTCGGTGACTGTGTGTTTGACACAGCAAGCCGAGACACACAGATTCAAGCTCAGTTTCCAGATTTGAAAAAAAAGTAATCAAGGTTTTAAGGCCATATCTGAATATTCCTTTTTTGCATGACTGAGGACATCTATTGTAACCATCTAGACAATAATAAGATTAGTGATTTTCCAGTTAAGAGATTTACTGTGGTTTTCTTGTTATTTGAATTTATTTTGCAAATTCGTATCTTTGTTTAGAGCTTTTGTGTTTCGATATTCCCTGTTTGAAGGGGATATTATAGTTGTTCAGAGCTTTTGTAGGAGAAAAAGGAGCCCCTAAGTAAGGGACATCACATTCTCTCCCTCTGATATGCTCGAGGGAATAATTCTCCTACATCCACCTCACAACACACAAATGATTAAATTTTTTCACAGGATAATCGTAAGTAATAATATATAACTTAAATAATTTATTAATATGCTTAAAATGTAAATGCATACATAAATCATGCATCACCACCTAATTAAGCAACATTTTACTATCCCATAATAGCATAAATCTCAAGATTAGTCAAAATTATAACCAAATCTAAATTTGTTAATTACAGATATCCACAAATAATTTAACTACTTTGTCTAGTGAAGAATCATGATGTAACATACACCTCCTAAAGCTAGTCATCATCCCTAATGAATCTTATTAAAATTTAAGTTTTGAATCAAAAACATTTCTTAGTAAATCAATAACATGATATACAATGTCAAACTTAAGAAAATAAATGGGAAAGTACCTTTAGAACTCACTGAATTTCATTCAAGTCATATTATTTCTAGAGCATTAGTCCCACAAGACCCTACAAAATAAAATCTCCCAATTAAGCAAACATAGTTACATGTATTACTTAATCTTACTAATTCTATCATGACCACCTCGAGGTCGAAAATCATCAAGACAAGCCTATATGCTATAGGACTGACCACTTCTATTGCCATGAAGGGTCCCACATGTCTTAGTGAAAGTTCACTGACTTCCTAAGAGGACACAAGATCATCATGTAAGCCAAAATAATCAACCAGGGAGAGCTCTACAAAATATTCTATCTCTCAACACATCTCTCTAACCCAGAGAGTATTTTTCCTTGTTCTAAAGAAAAGTGATTAGGGAATCTGGAAAGAATAATGTGTAAAAGTTAATATTATTGTTACTCCACATAGCTCTAGATAAGTATAACATGTCAATATTATCACTTACTCAATTAGATCTCCTGGCAAGTAAGATAATGAATAGAAAAGGTAATGATAAAGCATATAAAAATCATGGATTACTCATCCATATGGAATCTTTTTCCACCGTATACATGTGTATGGCCATGTGACTGAATTTGATAAGTTCCACTTATAAAGTCTTGGATTCAATAAGTTCATCTATCGATCTAACTTAGTACCAATAATTTGAGTTAACGTGAGGTTAAGTAGGATACCGTCTTATCGCTTAGAACTCATGTTCCCAATTCATCACTCTTCCTTAGCTCTCCATGACCTAATGATCTTTAAAATGTGCAAAATGTTCCAAAAAATTAGAATTTTATGTTATCAGATCATTGAAATCAAATCTATATGCTAAATGGTTATATATGTATCCTCATATATATACTCAATCCATAATTGTATTATGTTACTACTAACCACACATACTAGTATTATAGTTCATAGTCTTAACTTATAGAGTTATATATATTCATAGTTAAAAGAAAATAATGTTAAAGTTAACATAACATACATAGGCCAAGAATCACTCCATTCTTTCAGCCTTATAGGGTAATAAATGAAACAATGTTTGTTATTAGCATAAAACAAGTTAAAATTCTATTCCAACCCCTAGATTGACAAAATGTTCTACACATCTTAAACCTTACTCGCTTCTGGATAAAGGTATAAAAATATCTCAACAAACAACATGTTATAAGCATAAGAGAACAATATCGATCTAAGCAAGGGTGAATATTATCATACTAATTATAATCACTTATAATTCGTAGAATAAAATTTAATTTATAAAACAAGGTTTGCCACCTCAAGTGATCTTAAAATCACAAATTAGATCAAGTAATTATCTTAGAGAGTTATATGTAAAAAGTAAAGAGATATCATTTCAAAAACTCCTAGATACCTTCATTGGGTAAAGGAAAACACTTCAATTCAATGTTGTACAAACACTACCTACTTACCAAATTTTATAAGTATGGTATCTCAATCTACTTCCATATTTAGGAGAGATATATGCCAACATAAAGATGTGTTCATCCATCCAATCTTAAAACATATCTTTTACTAAGAGTAGAAAAAAATTTCCCACAAATTTCAAGAAAGTACAATCAAATGACATACTAAATAAATGTTATGAAAATGTGAATCCTCTCATCAACTCATAATGATGTCAAAGGAGAATGAGATAATAATGACTCATCTATAAGCCAATTAAAAGGAAAGACGCCACATATCTTAAGAGTACAAATTCCATAAACAAACTCTTAACACAAAATAATTATTAAGCTATACAACAACACTTCTACTAAGAAGATTTCCACCACCCTAGGTGGTTTTAAAACAGAAATGGTCTTATGAAAATTTTCACTCCTAGGATATATAAATATAGACACATAACTATATCATAATTATAAATAAAGTGAGAAGCATCCTAAGCTTATAGACACTCACAAAAGCCAATGATAAAAATGACTTGAAAATCAAGAAGGATGTCACCATACTTGAGGTGTTAGATTTTAGTGATTAAACTATGGTAGAAAGATTTTTCTCATAACTCATGAACTATGTTGTATACCCATCTACCCAAGCCTTGAATGCTACCATCACCATGGGTCACTCTCTAAATTGATATCTTAAATAATTCAAATGCGTACAAGTGCTCTTAAGGGTACACACTCAATGTTCCACATACATTTTAGGAATGTCACAAAATTCTAATCATGGTTCCGCATTTAAATACCACAAGTAAAAACACCATTGTAAAACTTCATGTCACTAGATTCAAAAGACACAAAAACACTAATGGACTCATCAGGTCCTAGAGTTTGAACCATAGCTCTGATACTACATGTAACAATCCTGTTGGGTTAGACATAGACAAACGTGATTTTTGTAAAATAATAAAACATGCAAAAGTAGACTAAATATTGAGAGTCTATCAGAAATCATAAAATTAATCACATTCAAACATGACAATAATTCATATTACAACATAGAATGTGGATCTCTAACATCATGAGAAAAATATAACTCAATAATCATAACACTTTAAACTCAACTTATGTAAATCCACAATCACCACTATCAAAGTGAATCAATGTATAATTACAAATCTTCATGATAATTTACAATAATAAGTACAATATAATATGATGTACAATAAAGATAATTGTCTACCTTGGAGCATAGTTTCCAAAATTTAAGTATCTATGGTAATCTCAAGTGTCATCTCAATTAGTAATATTGTTATGGGGAGGGAGATATCATCTAAGCACTTTTTCACACCAAACATGGACCAATGATCCTCATTACTATCCCATTAGGAAATGGCCCTCCCTTCACAGATGGGTAGATAGTGATGGTGTAGAATCTAGAGAGACTAGAAAGTACCTGTGTGTTGTATGATTTCTAACTATCTAAACATGCAGTGTATCATAGAAAAATTAATATGTTGAAAGATAATGCACATACATGTAAATCATACTAATAAAATTATAATGTCTCACTAAACATACTTTGGTCCAAAGTTTTACAAATAATAAATAATAATGATCTTGATCAATCAATTTTATACATACCACTTGATCAGACTGCGTTCATCTAACATTGCAATGCTAGTAAGCCAATGAATTTTGTCTCACACCTTAATCCATATGAGCAATGCAGATTGATCAAATAAAATTCAACCACAAGATTCATAAACTTACATCCTACTAGTAATACATTACATGACATACTATACATAATAGTAATTTTAGAATACATTTAAACCGTCAAACATATGCATAAATATTTTATTATCTTCTATTCCATACTAGAAATAATGATTAAAACAATATAAATTAAAACAATATAATTAGTTTCTAGGTAAAAATATAATTTAACTATATAAATTAAAACAATATAATTAGTTTCTAGTTATATACATCCTATGAAAACTCATATTACCACAGTCTAGTGTTCTAAGACTTAGCTACCAATTTTTCACAATCAATCATATGAAGTAGCCTCATATACATAGAAACACAAAAATTATACAAATAACTATATATAAAAAATCAATTTGTCATTCTACGAAATAAAATAACAAACCAACACAATATTTATTAAACTCCCAAGTTTACATGCAGGCATACACAAGTCTTACCAATTATAACACACACTATCCATAATAATAACTAGTATGTATATAGTAAATAGTCAGATGTAGATATGAATTGGGAATAATTTTTATAGTATGTACTACTCGAGTAAAACATACCTTTATAATTTAATACACTATGATATCCCTTACTATCATAGGTTACCAATTACATAATAATACATAATCTAACTTATGATTTTTAAGACTCAACCAATTCATGTAGATAGTAACAAGCATACAATAAACAATCATACCACCTAGGTATACTACATACAAGCTTATCAAAGTATCAAAATATATAAATATGCATCAAGATGCACCATTATGTACTAAGTATAACTAAACATTTATTCATATTAAAACTCTTATAGTATGTAATGCTCACAAGTATTTTATACTGAATACACATGTTTAACAATCATTCATATTATTAATTGTGGGTCAACTATTTTATAAACCTGTTGTGAATTTACACCTTAATGGCTCATTGCTTTTAGGAGCTTGTTATAGAGGTTATGGTTGTTGATTCATAATAAACTTAATGACTTATTTAAATAATCTAAATAACTATAAGTATAATCTCCACATACAAGCACTATACACGTCTTAAAGTGCACCACATGTAGGTATTCCATTGCTGTGTGATTTCTAAGCATAGAAAATAACTAATGAAGTAGTTATAAATACATGGAACACACTCATTAAAAACAACTAGAAGAAACTCAAACTTCATTTTTTCAAAACACAAGTATCTAGTTTCACAATCAATTTATATTTGGTGGTTTACAGACAATCATTTGTTAAATTAAGTTATTCAATTCTTTCACTTGTCAGTTAATATTCTTATTGAGAATATTATTTAAAGTAGAATCCCATAGATTTTTAATTATAACATAATTCATAAACATGTAATATAAATTTTCACATGATGAGTTCTCATATAATAGGTGATCTTGATGCTTCGCACGGTTTACCCTATTTTATTAGGTTTGCTTTATTCACCTAGAATACTTGTTATTCCAAACAAGAAGGTTTATAAATCATTGTACATTATATTTACACTAGTAATTTATTAATAATTCCATGAATGAGACAATTTACTAACATCACCTATTTAATTGAGTGTCTGGTAGGTATATTTATTTAATGTGGTTTATTATAAAGTACACACCCCAAGGTACTATTATACACTATAAAACACATTACACTCATTTTATGACAAGCTCTCTTGTCAATAACCATAATTGTATAGCTTGGTATAATGTCAACTTCTATATGATGGATTTATTACATCAATTAATCCCATTATCCCACACGAATATCTCATAATACCAAAATTATTTTGTTTTCCTAAGTTGTTATTACCTCATACTAAAATTGTTTGTATGTCATTTCCAAAAATCAGCTATTAATGACACCAATCTATTTGGTTTTAGGTAATTCAAATTTGGTTCAAAATATATAATGACTTCACTTATTTAATTGAAGTCTATGTTTTTTCAAGGCCTCATATATTTGACTTGATAAAAACTTAGTATCTTAACTAATACTTCATAATAATCAGCCACATCATGCTATTATAAAATCCCATATTAAATCAATTTGAACTATAAATATTTGTGGAATTATAGACCTGCCTCATGCATTTGTATTAAGTGTAAATGCTATAATTTTGGAATATATTAACACATCTATAATAGATTATCACAGATTTCATAATTGTTATGTGGCACATGCCTTATATGTACAAACTCAAAATACATAAGGCATTTTCCAAGAAGCATTGGAAAGTAGTATAACATAAATTATATATATGTATTCAAGACTCCTCAAACTATTTTATATATATATATATATATATATATATATATATATATATATATATATATATATATATATACACCTCTGTCACCATATGCCTAGTCTGTGTATTCCTAATAGTTTAAAACTAATCATATAGCTGGCTAGAAAGATAGAATAGAGTGACACCCTATTCCATGATCATATACATATTTCCTACAGATCGATTCCAAGTATTTAATTGTCCATTTGCAAAAATATCACCATAGAAATGGTGCTACTGTCAGGAATCTAGAACAACAAACATGCTCTGATGCCACTAGTTGGGATCTTGCTCCTCAGAAAAAGCACAGTATGATTACCAAATATAAGCAATTGAATATGCGGAAATAACCAGAAACACAAGTAACTAGAATTCACCAATAGCACAGAATATGAGAGACAATACACTATCTTGTATTAACACTAACAAAAAAGAATACAACAAAGAGCCGCCACACTCTTTCACCTTACAGAGATTCGCCACACCTCAAGTGTTCAGTAATTCTTCTCACACACACTCTCCTACACAAAAAGGGTCCCAACAACCAACTCACACACAGAATTGGTGTTCACCTCACCAACCAGTCAGTAATAACCCTGCCGGTACATCAAGCACTCTATAGCACTTCAAGCTGATCTCTCATGAACCTGCAACCTGCAATTCAAAGACCAAACTTACATGTAGATCCCCAATGAGCTTGCAACAACCTGCAACTCACAGATCTTACAACTAGAAGGAACTCTTCCTTTCTATCTCATGCCTTATGCAATACATGCCAATGGGTCTATAAATAGATCCCTAACTCAAACAATAACTTAGACTCTTAATTTAGACAATTGTCCTCGCAGCACAAGACTCTAACTGGTCTCAACATGCAAACTCTTCGTTTGCTTAACTAACTGTCCGTGAAACGGGTAGTTTTGGAACACACAGGCGACCGACGTCGGTCCCTGCTTGTCTGGTTCTGCCGACGTCGGCCGACTTTCTGCCGTCGCCGGTGGCCTTCTGCACTGGTCTCTGCCGACGTCGGTCTTGCTGCCGACGCCGGTTCCTGTAGAACTCAGCAACCATCTGTTCCTCAGTTTGCAAAGGTTGAAGCTTTTAGCTCCACAACCTAACAATCTCCCACTTGGAAATAAACAGCTGCAACCTGTACATGTACCTGTACACCGTCTAGTTTGTTACCTTGGCTATGTATCCATCTTCAAAATCACCCTTGAAGATCAACCGCCACAAAATCCGTGATGCAAAACCTGTCATCCAAATTACCTACCACATCCGCATCTACAACCATGTAGAAATAAACCTGAACTTGCATAGCATGTGCACCTGCTACTAGTCCCTGTAAGAATCCACTGAGCTGACCTCCAATGGTTCTCTCTCGGATTGGTTCCTAACTTGTGACAACTCCCACTGCTTGGGAAAACTCAGGTTTAGTACATACCATGCACTCAACCTCATTATGTGAATCAAGACACCTGTTCATAGAACTGTCCAACCATCGGCGTGCTAACCGGTTCCACACAATCATCCTGAAACAAAGTCAACAAATGACCTACCATGTCTCTAGAACACACTCTTGCCAAAGAATCTTGCTGCTCCCAGATTCTCCATGACAAACACCTGAACTAGCTTTACCTTTAGTTCAGTAATACCTATATATGTAACCCTGCAACAAGCACATCATACAGAAAATAGGATAGTGTAGCTAATACTATCCAACCTGGTAAAGAGAAACACAATGAACAAACCTCCATTGCCCTGCAGCTAATACAAGATCAAATACCCTGATCTTCCATCTCACGTATCCAATTCCGCTCTTCTTCATCCTTAACATCCATTCGTCTCTCAGTGCTTACTTCCAGCTGGCAACACTACCCAAAACACCTATTTGGTTCTCCTCCAAGGAATCACATCCTCATCCATGCCTAGCTCCCACTGTTTCCTGGATCTACCTGTTTTGTTTCTTCAATAACTCCCTGGTCCTATGCCATAAGTGAGCAACAAGTAGTGTAAAGAAGGGAAATGACGAATTTAAGAACTTACTTACTCCTTCAGTCCTCCATATGGGCGCTTGAGACTCCATGACAGCGTGCTGTCCACCCAAAATTCATCTCAGTGACCGATGCCGGTCACATCTCAGTCTACAGCCGACCGATGTCGGTTCCCTGCGACTGCCTCTCCGCCGACGTCAGTTTCCCCTGGCCGACGCCGGTCTCTGTCTGCCCCGAGTCACCGACGTCGGGCTGCACATAGCTGACATCGGTCCCTGTCTGGACACCGACGCCAGTTTTCCTGCCGACGTCGGTCTCTGTGTTTTTCTTGTGAGACTTGACTTTTTCCCGCGAGCTCCTTTTGGATCAAACCCTTGTCCAAATCACCCTTGCTTTGCTCAGAATTCCTCTGCACCTTGTGCTGAACTCTGTCCGTCACTTTCTCCTTGAAAACCAAGGCTTTCCTGTTCTTGTCACTAACATCAGATTCCTCAAGAAATCTCACCTTCTTCTTCTGCATACAGAAACCACGATCCATGCCTTCCAAATCTGAAAGCATATCTTTTGACTCAAGAACCAGCATCTCCTTCTTATCTATGTGACCAAGCCTATCAAGCCACATCTCTAAATCTACAGCTGAAGTAGATAACCCAGAAGAAGAATCAGTAAAACAAGTAGATAGATAAAGCGTACCTACTTTCTTACCTCTAGCTATAACAAGTGTACCCTTGGTAACCTTCCAAGAGTCCGCTGTGAGAGTTACTGTGCAACCCTCTTCACCCAAACTTCTAACAGAAATCAGATTCCACTTCAGAACTGGGACGTGCATGACCTCCTTTAACACCCATGTGTTACCTGTCTGCAGTTTCAGCTTCACTTTGCCTTTGCCAACAATCTGACAAGACCTACCATCCCCTACACAAATTTCTCCAAAATCTCCCTGGACATACTCATGAAAAAATTCCCTATGTGGGGATGCATGAAAAGAGGCACCAGAATCTAATACCCAAGATTCTACTTTATCCAAAGAACATACCAGAGCATCCTGTGCAATGTAACCTGCAACATCTGCTTCTTCTTCATGTTCTTCATGCTGATCTGTACCCGATCTGCAATCTCTCTTTAAGTGCCCTTGCTTTCCACATTTCCAGCAGGTTATTCTGCCATACCTGGACTTGGATCTCTTGCCCGTCTTCGACCTTGATCTCCCACGCTCTATCTTCTCTCTTGGCCTTCCTCTTCCTTCAACACTCAAAGCATCTCCAGATGATTCACCTGTGCTTTTCCTGCGTATCTCTTCGTTCAAGATTACACTCACAATATCATCCACTTTTAGGACTTTTGAAGGAGACACAGTATTAGAAACTGCCATTACCAAACCTTCCCAACTTTTAGGTAATGAACACAAGATTAAGAGAGCTCTTATTTCATCATCAAATACAATATTGACTGAACTTAACTGGTTTACTAAACCATGGAAATCACTAAGATGGCTATGAACAGATCCACCTTCCAACATTTGCAAATTAAATAAACGCTTCATAAGAAATACCTTATTCGAAGCCGAGGGTTTTTCATATAAATTTGCCAAAGATTCCATCAACTCCACCGTTGTCTTACACTGTGATAAGCTGGAAATCACAGATGATGCAAGACTCAATCTAACAGATCCCAGAGCCTTCCGATCAAGAACCTCCCATTCTTCATCTTTCATATCCAAGGGTTTGCTAGCAACCCCACCCAACGGTAAGTACAAATCTTTTTGATACAGATAGTCCTCAATCTGCATCCTCCATAATTGGTAGTTCTTGCCATTGAACTTCTCCATTCGTAGTTGACTACTTTCTGTCATTGCTCAACTCCCACTCAAACAGAAACCCTGTGAGTAACCTGTAATCAACACACACTACCCAGATCTACACCAATCTGTTAGTATCCCAACCTAAAGCTCTGATACCAATTGTTGGTATCAAGCTTAAGAACCTACAACCAAGGCTCTGATACCAGTTGTCAGGAATCTAGAACAACAAACATGCTCTGATGCCACTAGTTGGGATCTTGCTCCTCAGAAAAAGCACAGTATGATTACCAAATATAAGCAATTGAATATGCGGAAATAACCAGAAACACAAGTAACTAGAATTCACCAATAGCACAGAATATGAGAGACAATACACTATCTTGTATTAACACTAACAGAAAAGAATACAACAAAGAGCCGCCACACTCTTTCACCTTACAGAGATTCGCCACACCTCAAGTGTTCAGTAATTCTTCTCACACACACTCTCCTACACAAAAATGGTCCCAACAACCAACTCACACACAGAATTGGTGTTCACCTCACCAACTAGTCAGTAATAACCCTGCCGGTACATCAAGCACTCTATAGCACTTCAAGCTGATCTCTCATGAACCTGCAACCTGCAATTCAAAGACCAAACTTACATGTAGATCCCCAATGAGCTTGCAACAACCTGCAACTCACAGATCTTACAACTAGAAGGAACTCTTCCTTTCTATCTCATGCCTTATACAATACATGCCAATGGGTCTATAAATAGATCCCTAACTCAAACAATAACTTAGACTCTTAATTAGACAATTGTCCTCGCAGCACAAGACTCTAACTGGTCTCAACATGCAAACTCTTCGTTTGCTTAACTAACTATTCGTGAAACGGGCAGTTCTGGAACACACAGGCGACCGACGTCGGTCCCTGCTTGTCTGGTTCTGCCGACGTCGGCCGACTTTCTACCGTCACCGGTGGCCTTCTGCACTGGTCTCTGCCGACGTCGGTCTTGCTGCCGACGCCAGTTCCTGTAGAACTCAGCAACCATCTGTTCCTCAGTTTGCAAAGGTTGAAGCTTTTAGCTCCACAACCTAACAGCTACATGAGAATTTGACCCAAGATGGTAGTTAAGACTATTATGCATTTTCAAAATCTATTTATTCATGGACAATTTATGCATGGAGGACTATATTTAAACACTATTGGACTAAATATAGGAGATCATTATCTATTATATTTAACCCAAATTAGGGAATGGCTTGAATAATAGATAACTAAGTATAAATAAGTGGTTATCTATTCAGCTCATAATGATTAAATGTTTATATTGTAATAACATGGTTTAACCTCACTCCATGTAACATACTTACAAGTGTAACATATAAACAAGTGATAGAGTGGTTTATGGAGGACTTACATAGAAAAACATGGTTGATTCATATGCTACGTTACATCCCAATGATAGGTATGACTAATTTTGTTAGATTATCAATCAAGTAATATCATATTTATAGCAAGATTTATTAGAGTACTAAATATGCTGGGATATAGCTATTGTTTATGGTGACCTAACCAAAATTTGAGATATATTGTTTATGGAGATAAATATATGGTCACATAAATTTATTATTTATGGAAACTTGACCTCCTACTCATAAATTGTTGGAGATAAAATATGTGAATATATTTTACTAGTTTTATTATTTGTATTCATTATGAGTGATGCTAATCTTTTTTAAATCTGGATATAGGTTAAACAATGCATTAACTAAAATAGAGGGCATTTTCAGCAATACTATCAATCAGATCCCATTTTACCATGACTTATATTGCTTGTATTTAACACTATTTAATAATATTATTCCACTCACATCAACAAGATGTTTAATTTTAATAGACCACCTACTAATAACATTCATATGTTTATCCTCTACGCTTCTTTTTCTCCATGCTACATCCTTGTTTCCTCTCTAATGCATAGGCCCCTTCAATTCTCTTAAATAAAAAGAATAGATACTAATTCTTTTCCCAAATTTTTGTTTTTATTTTTATTTTGCTAATTTTAAGATCTTTAATTCTTTTCTAGAAATGTAATTTATTCCTCACTTTTTCTCTTTTAAAAAAAAATTATTCCCTTTTAATATTTTAATTCTAATTTCATATTAAACCAATTTAACATTTAATGGTAAAATCAAGAATAATAACCCACATTAAATTTTACCATCATTAATTTCGCCTTTGCATGTATTAAAGATATTTCAAGCTAATTAAACAAGGGGATTTAATCCTAAAATTTAACTACTTAAGCATCATATAAAAACAATTTAATCAAACACTAATGCAATCATTTTAAAATGCATTTTTTACCATGACTAGTTATCATGGTGTGTGCAGGGTTTTAATATCTCTTTATCAACTTGCAATGTCTCCATCTACAATATCCTCTTTGATGATACTCTCCCTCTGGTACACTTGAGGAAAGATTTCTCCTAAGTCCACCTCATACCACACAGGTGATTATATTTTTTCACATGATAATCGTAAGCAATAATATATAACTAAAACAATTCATTAATATGTTTAAATATAAACATAAACACAAATTAGTTCATAATAAGCAATCATGCACCACCACCTAGCTAAGTAACATTCTACTATCTTATAATATCATAAATCTCAATCTTAGAAATATAACCAAATCTGAATTGGTTAATTACAAATATCCATAGATAATATTGCAAGTTTAATTGGTGAGTAATCAAGATGTAATAGTAGTTCTACCTTATATCAAAGGAATCTAACTAATGTAGCGGCCAATTCAAATAAAATAGGCACAATTGGTATAATGGCACAGTATGACATAGAAATGGTTACTTGATATGTCAAAGCATAATAAGTAAATGTTACCCCTATTTTTCACATAGGTAGTTATATATAGGATACAATAGATTAGATTAATGATATTGATTTACCCATAGGTGGTTATAATTATTAAGAAGACTAGTGAACACTGATATGCCCTAACAGTTGATATAATCAGGCTCACATAAATAAACATGATAAGAAGGGAATAAGAAATGAAGGATGCAACTACCAAACTTCTTTCTTACTACTCCAAAATATTGACTCTATCTAAAATACTTAAAATAACTACTAAAATTGATCTAATTATTTATGCTAAATGTGAAACTAATGGATGAACCAAGGTCAAATGGGATAGGATAGGATGTGATCAAAACATGTTAGGTCGATAGATAATGATGGTAGAGTGGATAAGTGATAGGATAATGATAGGTTGATAGAATGATATAAAGGTTGCCCCCAAGTGGTATAGTGATTTGGTTGGGTATGCAATAATGATAAAAAGGATGACAAATAATAATGACAATGTACATGTTTTTGGTTGTTGATGGTTGTTGGTTTTTAATGTGTTTGGGTTGGGTATGGTAAATGGCATATGATTCTATTGTTCTTGTTGATTTGGAGATGCACGTCCTAATCAACAATTGATATAAATAAAATAATCATTCATATAAATTGTTGGCCCACACCTCATTTGAATAACTACTCTATCAAGAACCTACTACAAATTTGGATGCCAAAAATGTTGTTGTGATATTCATCAGTTGTTGATTTGGTTTCCTTTAAACATCAAGACAATATATCATTGTAACCTCTATGAAGGAAAGTGCAGCCAAGAATGGTAAATAGGGATAAATTATGGATGATAGGTTTAATTAGGCAATGTAAAGGTGGATGATAATGGAATGTATAATGATTGGGAAATAAGTGAAGAATGGGATTTTTAGGCACACATATTATTTTTGTTTTTAGATGCAACATAAATTTGGTTATGGTGGGTCAAAGACTTCTAAATATGCTCTCAATAGGACCACCAAATTTTTTTGTTGTTTTATTTTGAGAGTAGCTTCCATCTGATTATGTTGTAGATTGAAAGCTATATTGATTTGATCTTTGATAGTGTCTTCATTAAGTAGTAAAGAAATATCATGCTCAGCGATTGGTGCCTCAAAGATGTTTTCACCAATGAACTTATCTGTATTATCCCATTACACCTTTAAGAAAGTTTCACTAAGGAATGTTGACTTTTGACTTTGATTATCTTCTAGCATCTTAGAAAAGGTTTCACTAGAAGATGATGCCTTCTAACTTTGATTGTCCCCTAGTGCCTTTGAAAAGGTTTCACTAGGATATTGTTCTTCTTATGCATAGATGCAGTCTTGGCCTCCCTGATGTTCTTCAACTAATATGTTACCATGGATGCAGTTTAACAAGGTGTGATTCTATCAGTTCCAATCAACACTTGTAGGAGGTGGAATGTCAATATAATGGCATGTGGAATGGTAATGGAATGATTAAAGTCAACACAATCCTCATAGAAGATACTAGGATAATTTGTGTCGAAGGTAAAGTAATCATCCTCAAAAATCACGAAAGGATCACAAATGTATTCAAATTGATTTATGAGGCACGTGTAATCAATATTGTAACAACCACAAACATATTCTGATTCTAAAGCTAATTATAACTTAATGGACTCTAAATCTGATGTTGAGACTAATGTTGATTTTACCTATGATGCTAAATATGATGTTGGTTCAAGAATAAAACTTGAGTCTAATTTTGATCTTTCATCTGGTGTGGATTCTGCTAAAAATATGGTTTTTTTATTATCTAGTATCAGACAAATAATGGCTTGTGATGGCATAATGGGCTCTAAAAAGACTATTTTGTCAAAGTGAGCTTCCTCATCAATGGGAAAAAGGTTAAGAGACAACTCTCCCAAAATTAATTTGGAAAAGGGAAGCTCTTGAAAAGTAGGCATATGGTCGAGGTAATGATTTTCCCAAGGTGATTATAATCATTAAGAAGTGACTCATCAAAGATTTACTTGTTAGAGGTAAACTCCTTGATAATAGGTATAGGATCAAAAGGTGATTCATCACAGTTTGACTCATCACAAATAGTTGGTTCAATAAAAACTTCATGGCTTGGTTGGTTCTCTTGGCCTTGGTTTCCAATGAGTTGGAAAATATCAGTTTTGAATATTTTTTTGGTCTTTGAAAGATTATATCTATTGAAGAGGTGCTAATTGGATTAGTTAAGGTTTTGATTAAATTGGCTAGATAATGATAGGGCATTTTATGACGTGATTACTCGCATGAGCCACATGTTAAAGTCTTACAATGGTAATAATAGGGAATTATGAAGATTGGTTGTTATCATGAGCCAAAGGATGAGTTCCTAAAATTGTAATGGTATTCCTTAGATGTTATGGATATTGGTAGCTTGTATACTCCAAAGGAGGGTTAACGATAGCCGATGATTGGATAATATCAGGGTGTCATGGACCTTTATTATTTGCATGAGCCAAAGGATGAGGTCTTGGGATGATAAGTCTAGGGTGTATTAGAACATGGTTACTTGCACAAGCCAAAGGATGAGGTCCTTGAATGATAATTTTGGGGGCATTATGGAGCTTAGTTACTTGCACAAGCCACATCATCTAAATCCTCCTCATAAACCATATCATCCTACTAGGGATATTGATTTGGATTGTAATCTAGTTTTTTATTATGTTCCCCATATCGAGTATTTAAGGAAGAATAATAAAACTCTGTACAAAATTTGTCTCCATAGGGGTTTTGAGTCAAATTTTGAGCTGATTTTTTACTGTGTTCCCCATATAGAGTGTTGTAGGGAGAATAATAAAGATACAAAATTTGTTCCCATGGGGGTTTCATGTTGGATTTTGTGTGGTCATTCTATTGTAACTTGGATTGTGTGTGACTCCATCATAGGTGTAGCTAGACATATCTGCATTAATAAATAAAGCTCTAAGACAAAAAGGTCTGAGAGTTATACAAACTCTAAAAAATAATGTCCAAAGGGAAAAAGGTTAAAACATGATCTAGCTTGATTGATGGTTGTGGATTTGTGTCTCCAAAATAGTCTAAAAGTGGATTTGTATCTCCAAATGGTTTGAAAGTGGAGTTGTATCTCCAAAATCGTTTGTGCTAAGACTTGGCATAAAATAGTCTAACATTAAATTTTTAATTTCAAATATCATACACACAAAATTTCAAGCGTCTGAATAAAAAATGGCATGTCAAAAGTCTAGGCCAAAGTGTTTCAAACAAGTTCTAAATTAGGAAAGGGAAAAGAGTTGCTAGGTATTTTATCCAACTCAGAGTTGAAATCTAGGCTCAAATAGGTTGTGCTAGGAATTTTGGCCAAACGGTGTCAAAATCTAGGCTTGAAACAAGGATGATGATGATTTGATTTAATCTAATAAGTTTGGAATAAAATTTGATATAGACCCGACACATGGAATCAAACATAAATGTGATCAATTGGTACAAGCCATAAGGTAAAAGGCTTTTGGAGAAAGGCTATATTCTCCTAAATAAGAACATAAATAATGATGAGGATAGGATCTATGATAAAAAAATGATAGTTATCAAATTTGGGTAATCAATTAACCTAAGTTACACAACCCAAAAGAGAAATATCTATGTATTAGCTCATACAAAATGAGGCCTAAATATAAATCAACCAATGTTTGAATTCAAACTTGACAAGATTAATTGAAAACCCAATGTTTGAAGACTAGGATTTTGATGACCAAATAAGCTAGACAAATTTAAATAACATGATCATGATAAAAAAACATCTAATAAAGCTCAAATGATTGGTTTTGAATTATGATAATTGAGGCACAAGATAAGACAAGTCTTTTGAAACAATTTGGGAAACGTAATAACATTATCACTCCTAAAATATTTGGCAATGGTTAATGTTTCAAAACACTTGTAAGGAACAAGACTTGAAGTGGTTTGGGTAGCATAACATTATCCAATTCAATCAAGACACACACATAAAAAAGTTTTGGGAAAAATCTAAGGCAAATGTGTGGTGAAAAATGGACAACATAATGCCTCCTCAAAAAAAGGAGTGATAAATAAACTTGTTTTTTATATGGTTTTAAATAAAAAAATAGTTTTAGACTCAAAACATAAAGTAGTAAGGGAAAATACCATATACAACTAAGCAAATAATCCTAGATCCTATCAAGGTGTGGCAAAGTGGGGTTGACTAAAACTATAAGTTTCAAGTGTTTCTAGATGAATCTCGTGTATACCAGCTTTCATGTTTTGCACACATAAGGGAATCAACACATCAATCAGAATCACGTTAACCAGCTTGTTGTGAAAATGTCTTGTCCTTTTCAAAACCACTACATTTGTCACTTTCTCAGTTTAGTACAATGTCTGAATTGCCCCTACAACCCAAATTTGATATCATTAATGGAGATAGTTTAACCACTCAAACCACCATTCTAATGAGTCATCCCCAATTTGTATACCCTCCTATGGAGAGGGGCTTAAGATGATTTTAGGATATGAAACCCTGAGTCAAAGCTTTCTTAAATAACTTACAGAAGGTAATGAAGTCCCCCTCACAAGTCAAGATGCAAGAAATAAAGATAAGTAAAAAGACTTTAAGGTTACTTTTAGATCACCCAAATAATATGGGTTTTGGGGAGAGCCCAGGAAAATTTATTTCTATTCCTTTGGATTAAGGCACAAAATACAATGGAAATACAAACAACTTGCATGAAAATGAACTTGCTCAAAATCATGTAAACTAACATGATGTTATCTTCATTTTAAGACACCAAAATGAAATGTGTTGTGAAAATGGAAAAATTTAGTGGTGAATATTCATTAATTCAAAAAATATTCTAGTTTTTGGATTTTAATTTTAGTGATTTATTAGGGGAAAAAGATAGGACCAAATCACTAAAATTCAAGGGATATATATTTTTTGGGGGTCATCCCACCAACCCTTTATAGTATTATCCTATAAATAATTTTAATTAACCACACACACACACACATAATATACCCTATGATATAAATTATTTTGGGGGTCCAGTAGAGTCGTTCAACATAACCGCTTGGTAGAGCCATTTAACCTAGTTGTTTGGTAGAATCACCCATTTGGTAGAGCCATTCAGCCTAACCATTTGGTAGAGCTATTCGATAGGGCCATTTGGTAGAGCCATTAATTAGATTCATTTGTCCTAGCGATTCTATAGATTTGTTCAGCTTTGAGAGGACATAAATCATGGTGTAAAAAATTGAAACCTATGTTATAAAAACCCCAATTTAGAGGAAAACCTAGAAAGCAAAAACAAAATTGGACCTATCAATTCACCAAGGTTGAGAATCAAATTCTCCTAAATGAATCTAAGGTGGATTTGGATATGAGCTCTTAAAATTTACCCTAGTTGTGAAGTTTGGACTATTGGATTTGATTGAAACTTGTAAAAACTTGAAAAAACATGTAAGGCATAAAAAATAAACTATATTTATTTTAAAAAACTAAAAAATGATGTAAACAAGTTGGAAACATGTTTAGACTTGATTAGGCTCTTTTTTAGGCACCAAAAAATAAGTTAGAAGGCTAAAAAAATAAAATTGAACACATAAAACATAAAAACCTATAGTCAGTATTTTGATCATAAATTTAAATATATATATATATCAGTTTATCACAAAAAATTTGTATGTTGTCAATAACTTCAATTTACACCTCTTTGAGAAAATTTAAGTCAAAATAGTGAATAAAAAAAACTATTATCTCTATACTAGCCATAATTACTAGAAAAATTGAAAACAAAAAGTGATAGTCACTAAAATATTCACAACTTCTAAACTAAAAATCAGATTTTAATGAAATTTTGAGAGAATTAGGATGAAATAAATAAGAACATCTTGTAAAAAATTTATAAAAAAATAGTGAATATAATAAAAATAATATCTATTGTAACAGTCATTTTTGTTCAAATATGTTAAATGTGTAATCATGTCCCACTAGGCATGCCATTTATGATCAAGGAATTTGACTCAAAAGAGGAGGTTAGTATAGTTTTAGTTTTAAAAAAATGAAATCAATACACTAGAAAGCTAAAAATATCTAGGCCTAGATCAAAGGGAGGAGCATGGTGAAGAAACAAAAATGAAAACACAACTAAAATGTAAAGAAATGACAACTTCCTTACCTTCCTTTGATGCTCCTAAAGATTTCGTTGGTTTGTGCTCAAGAGGTATTCATCAATGGGGATTGGATGTCTCCATCTCCTCTTGGCATCATGTTCATGTTTGTTTTTGTATTTGATATGGCTTGGATTGATATTTTGGCATAATAACACTACATCAAAGGAAGGCTTTAGAACATTTGGGCATAATAAATTTGCACCAAGATAGCTTAAAATTAAATAGGCAAGGCCTTTTATTTATAGATTTTACAAATCATTTAGGGTCAACCATAACCATCCATCTCAAGATGAATATGTGTGGCCATGAGTTAATCTAATTATAAAATTCATGATTTGGGAATAAGGGACATTTATGAGGCATGAGAGGCTTAACAAGATATTTGTTGCAACTCACAAAAGGTAATGAATGGATTTTTAGGCTATTTAAGATGCTCTTGATATTTGATTTTCATTTTTGATATTTGATTTAATTTCTCATGGATAAATTCAATTAGGATTTACAAGTTAATTAATCCCTTTTAGGCATTTAGGCATTTATTTGATTTTGATTTAATTCAATGATGCATTTGTCTTGTTTAATTAATCTATGGGACAAATTGATTTATTTATATGTTGTGAAGCCAAATATTGAGACCTTTATAAATTCTTGGTATAGATGTGCAATAGTTGGTAATAATTATTCTAAATTTAGGTATGAAGCCATTGGTGGCCAATTTTGGATGTCTACATAAATTTGGTGAATTAGTAAAAATGCATGATAAACACAAGACCATGAAAGAATTTTCCAAATTATCAAATAAGTATGTTGTAATTTTTTTTGATGAAATATATCTATATATTAAATAAACATAAATATAAAAATAATTCACAAAAAAATATAGGTGGTGTGAAAGAATACCACGTAGTCACACTAAGTAAAGCCTAGGAAACATAAATAAACAACATCACTAACAACTAGGCCTAGCCTAGAAACAGGTCATAAGTTCATAAAAACAAGGAAACTTAAGAAACAATAGCAAGTCCAAAAGGTGGAGGATCCATATCATCTAAACCCCAACCTGAACTTGGCAAATCATTGCTAGCTATAATAGGCTCCTAGCTAGTGAACTAAGTAGTGTCCTTGTCATCTTCATTTTCTTACATCTAAGAGGGAAATTGCCAAAGAGAGCCTGGGGAAATTGTTTAGCATGCATATAGGTGGCATCACCCAAAAATCCAAGCATAAAGGGAGAGGGTAATCCTATCCATCTTATCGATCAGGAGAAGGAGGCAGAGGCTGCCACCCTCACTGTTATCCAAGAGGGGTAATACACTGATATGAGGTGCCACTATGAGAGAGACACAGAGAATGGATGCAATAATAGCCACCATAATATGATAGAGCAACTCTATCTTATACTATAAAATTCCTGGGTAGAGATGATAGGACCCTGGCCATAACACTGGGAGAATCACCCCAATGAGAGAGGAGCTCCTACACATACCTAAGATCCATATCAAATTTATTTATTTGAACTTGAATCCACAAAAGGACATTCAAAAAAATAGAAGATTTTCTCAAGGCAGAAACATTAAAATCTATAAAAACATTATTAAACACAACATTATTTCTCTCTTTCCAAATCTAGAAGAGAATCTCCACTCTAAAAGTTTTCTAGACTCTACAAAGTTTGAAGGGCAACACAGGCTTATCTCCAAGGAGGATGTGCTGCCATAAAAAAAATTAGTTGGAAAGGCCTGAAGAGGTCATGGATCCACATCAAGAACCTTTGAGCTTTGGAATAATACCAGAAAAGATGTGGAAGCATCTCAATTAACTATTTTACATAACCATGAAAATAACTTATCATATTTCAGTATATGTTTCATAGCATATTTATTTTTTTATGCCATAAAATACAATCATGTATTTTGACTAGACATTAGAATTTCTCTATCATGTAATAATTATTGATTTTGCACTGACCTTATATCTTACGCAAGGAAGTTTGAACTAAACTTTGCATTTTTATGTGGAAGTGCGTATTAAATTAAAAAATTAAAGATTATGTTTTATTATTCTTTGTTGATCTTACCATATTTATAATCATGTCACATGGTAACTTCCTCCAAATATTGGTCAAGACCAATTATATTTTAAAAGAAAACCAAGCATATAATTTCATAAAACATAAAAAATTAAGAAATATATACTAATATTTGAAGCCACAAAAGAATTTTCCTCTTATTTACTAAATAAAGAGAACATCTAAACCAAAATAGGATTATAGATAATATTATCACATTCATTAAATGAATAAATAACCTCGGTTATAAAACTATAATCTAACCTTTAAAATTTAAAAGTTATAGATTAAATTAGTTTAAAGTGAACTCATACTAAGGGCTCAATTTGGTGGCAACTAGTTCGTGGAGATGCACAATGGTCAAATTCACACCCATTCATTTAAATAGGTCCCATGCCATCTTGATTGTGGTATGATTTTAAATTTGTCATGAGAAATAAAAAAATAATAGCTAAAACTGCTTGCATCAAAGAAATAAGTATAAAAATAATTCTAATTTGACGCGTGTCTATAAAAGCTACTTTTTGATTGGTAATTTGTGTGGAGATTCCAATACAAATTGATTTATATGAAAATTTTACTTATATAATAATAAATAGATTATTCTACTTGTTGTTGGTATCAATTGCATTCTAAAATGAACAATAATAACCCTTGTACCAAATTAGAAAATAAAGGAAACTTAACCATACCATAAAAAAACTATTGAATGTAACCTAGTGGTATCAAATTGTAAATGAGACCAAAGTTATCTTAGAGAAACTCAGATTGAAAAAAATACATAAGAGTGAGGTGGTATATCCTCTTACTAAAGGTGTTATCTCTTTGATCCATGCACAACCTTACATCCTCCCTCATAACTAGTCATAATCACACAAACCTCCTCAATCCTCTTATACAGCTTGACCTCTTCACCTATGTGGCACCTTGTGACAAACATATAGACTCTCACCCTTATGCATCAATGGCACAAATCCTTCTAGCATGTTGCATAACTATCCCTTACGATATAGTTTTCCCAACACTTTGTGCTATTCGTGAAGTAGCACAATACCTTGGTTCATTTCCTTGCATATCCCCACATTGGTTTCACTCTTTTACAGCCCTTAAAAATTTGGTAATCTTATGTAACTAGCTTGTAACACTTATAGTCCTAAAGTCTTGTGCAACTCGTGTTTCAATGCTCATAACCCTGCATCCTTACGTAAACTTCCACTTGTAGTATTTATAACTTCTACAATGTCATGCACCACCTCAAACTATTCAAAACTATATAGTGCGATGTATAAGATTCACATATTTTGTAATGTTTCACAACACTTTAAAGCTTCTCCCATCAATGCACATTACCTTGTAGTATTTCGACATGTCAACACCCATTTATTCACATTTCAAAAGATTTTTTAGATCTACACATGACCTCTTCACTCAACATATAATTATTATCTATTAATTGATATGGGAAATTCCAGTTGACACACTCTATGCATGTGACATTTCAGAGTATCTTTACATAATGCCACATTTCATTATTATCTCTTAGTCAGTCAAGGAAGATGAAGTGACTTCATAACTACTCTTCTTGTAACCATTGTTTCTTTTAACTTTCATATTCTAATAATACATGTGTATGTGCATGCATGCATGTGTATTATGACTAACATATGTAGACATTTATGTATCCATAGAGATAATATATTACACACAAACTATATAAGATTTTATTACCATTTCTCTTTTATTTTAACACATATGTAGCCTTATATTATTTTTACAATAGTGTAGGAAAATTAGTAAGGAAGCATTTCCCTTCTAATCAAAAGAGATTACAATCTTATCCTTTCAAACTCATTTTATATAATTTCACCTTTATATATTATACACATTGAATATAAGTTGCATTTATACATATAAGTCTTCCACTTATCTCAAATGTGTTTGGGTAGATTAGCTTAGTTAATCTCTCTGGTGAATTCTACATAATAAGGTTGCTTTCAAAATTTCTCCCAATACATAAATGATTGTAATTTTGAACCACAATATCTTATTTAATTTTTTTTAGGAAATCTATGATATTTACATAATAAGGTTGCCTCAAAAGTGAGTTTAGATTTTTTATTAATAAGTCCATCCTCTCAAAGAATGTGATAATTAAGAGACCAGCAACCCAACAATCCAATATATTCTTTGAGGGAGTGGAATTCAAGCATGTATTATTTAGATTTATTTGGTAATAGAAACAATTACCATTTCTATCTTTTAGACTAACATAATTTATATATATTTTTGATAAATAGTGCATTAAAAAACATTATGATGCAAAAAAAATAGGCCATAACTTTTGATCTGTATCTCTGTTGGAGCTCTTTTATGTGCCAAAACAATTTTCTGGGAAATTTAGTTTCAACCTTAAGTAGATTTCTCTGCTTAGATATGTTTTCAATATTTTTTAGAGTCCATATGTGACCATCTAAGGGTATAAAATTATAGTTTAATATGTTTTTGGGATTACTCTAGTTTTAGAATTCGCATATTTTTATGACTAGATATGAAATTTAGTTGAAATTTGTCCTATAGGCTAATTTTAGTGCTTAGATTATTTTAAGATATTTTTAAAGTTGTGCACTAAAAATAACAAGTTGAGTTTTTTTTAGATTTTAGTTTTTTTTTTATATTTTTGCATGTCAACTCTAATCTTGAATTGAGGATTATTTATGCATGGTTTACAATTATTAAAATTCATTTAATATGAATCAATTTGAGTTATGGTTTCAGATCTTGGTCTATTGTAATTTTTGGTCTTGATATTAATCGGGTTCATTATTAAGAAAACTAAAATCTAAAAAAAACTCGACTTGTTATTTTTAGTGCGTAGCTCTAAAAATCTCCTAAAATACTCTAAGCATTAAAATTAGCCAATAGGATGAATTTAAACTGAAGTTCACATCAAGTCGTATAATTATGAAAATTTTAAAAATAGAGAAATCCCCAAAAAACATTAAACTATAGTTTCAAACCCTTAGATGGTCATGTATGGCCTCCAAAAAATATCAAAAACATATCTAATTATAAATATCTATTAGGGATGTAATGAAATTTCAAATATGGTCATTTTATCATGTAGAAGAGATCCAACAGAGATACAGATCAAAATTTATGGCCTTGAAAAGTTTGGCTTATTTTTCTGCATCATTCTCCTCTAGTTGAAAACAACTTAGCTTCTGCGAATTGCCTTGATTGTAATGCTACCATTTTTATTTTTCAATATTCTTTATCTCTCATTATATAATCCAAGTTTTGTCTTCTTGATACAATCCTTCCCATTGTATGAAATACATGTTATAATTTCCTTGACTTGTACTCATTGTCTTCATATCCAAAACCTACATTATCTTTTCCTTCTTCTTTAGAACTTGCTGTTGCCAATCTAATTATTCATTTTCATCACCTTCACCATCTTCTCCATGGAATTCATATAAGTCTAAAATATTAAATACTAGAGAGATATCAAAATTATGTAGTAAACTCACCTTATAAGAATTATTATTGATTTTCTTCACAATTCTACATGACCCAATTTTCTTGTACTTTAATTTATTGTACATGCATTTTATAAATATTTCTTTCCTCAAGTAAATCATCACTAAATCTCCTTCTTTAAATACATTCGATCTTCTTCTGACATCTACTATTACTTTATATTTGTCATTAATTTCCTATAAATTTCTTCTTACTCCTTTCAACTACTGCATATGCTCTACAAATGCTTTTGCATCATCACTAATTCAATCAAAAAATGATAGCTGTATCAAATCTAAAGCACCCATAGGTTTTATCTTATAAACAATTTGAAATGATGATTTTTCTATTGATCTATTCACTAAAATATTATATGCAAACTTATCTTGTGGTAAAGTTAAGTCCCATTGCTTGGGCTTCTCTCCCATTATGCATCTCAACAAATTTCCCAAGATCCTATTCACAACTTATGTCTATCCATCTGTTTGTGGATGATATGCACTACTAAATTGTAGCTTAATACCCATATTCTTCCACAAAATCCTCTAAAAATGACTTAGAAATTTGGTGCCCCTATTTCAATTAATATTTTTTAGAACACCATGCAATCTCACGATATCCTTAAAAAATAATTCTATAACTATATTGGCATCATTGGTTTTCTTATATGCAATGAAATGAACCATTTTAGAAAACCTGTCTACAATAACAAAAATTGAATCATTACGTCTCTGTGTGTTTGGTAATCCCAACAAAAAACACATACTCAAATCTATCTATGGCCCTTTTGGAACCAATAATGGCATGCATATCCCAATATTATGTGCATGTCCTTTAGCCACTTGACATATCTTGCACCTTGAAATATACCTTGTCACATCTCTCTTCATATTTGGAAAAAAATTCTTTTCCTCCACCAAAGCTATTGTCTTTGTCTTACCAAAATTTCCATCTAAACTACCACTATGTAATTCTCTTATTATATTATCTCGTATAGACCCAACTAGAATGCATAATTGTTTCCCTTTGAAGAGATAAGCTTCTTGTATAAGATACTCATCATGAATAGTATATGTCCCACCTATTAATGGATTTCTACATTGCTCAACTACCTTGCCAAAATCAAGATCAATATCATATAATTATTTGATAGCTTCAAATACAACAACTTTACTCACCATAGTAGTTAATAATGCTACTCTCCTACTCAATGCATCACCTACTTGATTTTAATTCGCTGATTTATGCTTCAACACAGAAGTATACCCTTGCAAGAAAGATATCTATTTTACATGCCTACTATTCAACTTATTTTGTGTATTCACATACTTCAAAGCCTCATGATTTGTAAATAAGATAAACTCCTTAGGAATTGGGTAATGCCTCCAATGTCTTAATGCTTGTACAATTGCATAAAGTTTAACATCATAGGTAGAATAATTTATTCCTACCTCATTCAATTTCTCACTGAAAAAAGCTATTGGCTTTCCTTCTTCACTCAACACAACACTATTTCCTATAATTGAAACATCACAATCAACCTCAAATAATTTATTAAAATATGGTAATGCTAAAATTGGTTTTTGTAATGTTCTTAATAAAAAATTCAAATCTTTTTGTGGATGCTGTAGTCCATACAAATTCCTTCCCTCTCATGCAATCTATTATTGGTGCCACAATAATACTAAATTTTTAAATAAATTTTCTATAAAAAGTTGATAAACCATTGAAATTTTTTACCTTTTTAATGTTTTTTGGAATAGGCCACTCAATAATTTCCTTTATCTTTTCTTCATCCATTCTCACACCATCCATTGAAACTAGTAATTCTAAAAATACCAAATTGTTTTACATAAACATGCACTTCTTCAATTTTGCATAAAACTTATCCTTTCTTAACAAATCCATTACCATTCTCATATGTTGTAAGTGTTCTTATTTAGTATTTTTGAATATCAAAATATCATAAAACAAAATAGCCACAAACTTACCAATGTATTCTTGTAGCACTATATTTATCACCCTCATAAATGTGTTGGGTGCATTAAATAATCTGAATGTCATCACCATTCATTCATAGTCTTGAATGTATTTTTCCACTTATCTCTTTCATGAATTTTAATATGATAATAACCAATCCTTAGATCAATCTTGGTAAAATATTTTGCTCTTACAAGTACATCGATCATATCATCTAAACAAGGTATAGAAAACATATACTTGATTGTAATTTTATTAATTACTCTACTATCGACACACATTCTCCATCTTCTATATTTATTCAAAGTTAGCAATGTTGGTGTTGTATATGGACTCATACTCTCCCTTGCCACCTTCTTTCTTATCAATTCAATAACTTGTTTATTTAATTATGCATGTTCTATTGGACTCATCTTATAAGTTGCTTGATTGGGTAGAGTTGATCCTAGAATCAAATTAATATGATGTTGAATATCTATCTTCAGTGGTAAACCATCTAATAACTCATCAATCATAACATATACATATTATTTAAACACTCTTATTTCTTTTGTAGGTATTTTCACCATTTTATATTTTCATTTTTGCTACTAATACATAACAATAACCTGCTAATTTCATATCTTGGATAAATTATTTAGTGGAAAACATGATTTCTACCCTTTTTTATTCTTTAAGAGGTAACAAAACTACCTTTGTACCACCTTTCTAAAAAGTGTATGTGTTCTTTGCTCCATCATGAAATACTTTCCTATCAAATTGCCACGGTCTTCCCAATAACACATGACATGCATCCATCAAAATAAAATCATACCATATTTCATCATTATAAGTTTTTCCTATGGAAAACTTGATTATGCACCTTTTATCTACTGTAATCTCATTTCCTTTCTTAAACCATAAAATACTATAAGTCTTAGGATGCTTTTCACATTTCAAATATAGTTTCTCTATCATTTTTTTAGAAATCATATTTTAACAACTACCACCATATATAATTACTTTGCATAACTTTCTACCCAAAGTGCATCTTATTCAAGAAATGTTTGATCATAACCATGCATCACCACCTTATTTATTTTATGATTGTTCCTTCCTTGAACTGATCATTGTCTTTCTCATCATGAGATTTTCTCTAATATCTATTGGTGCTACTTCAATATTTTGTTCTTCTATCTTAGCCTCAACTAGATTCACTCTTGGGAGATCCTCTTGCCTCATTTCTTGATCTTGATAATGAAGAGATTTAAATTACATGTGCCCTTATTCTCCATATCTATAGCAAACATAAGATCTGCACTGATTTAAAAACCATCCTCTAACACCACCATATCCTCATCCTCTCTAAAATCTTCTTCCTCTTTGCTGGTATTAAAAACATTGTCTATTATCATCGTACCTTTTTTCACCATGTGATGATTCACCTCTATTGGTATTAAACCCACCTCTAGTGGTATTAAACCTACCTTATACCCTTATTGGAGGGGATCCACCTTTTCTTGGACCAAAATATGTCCTTTTAAAATTTTATCTTTCTTCTGCCTTCAAAGCTAATTGATAATTCCATGCAAATTATTCTATGCATGCTTAATTCATATTGAATATTAGATTTCAAATCATTTACATACCTTAAATCCATCTTTTCTTCTATTTCATCATGCTCAACTCGTATAAAAATCTTGAAAAACTCATTTGTATACTCTTTTATACTGTGATCCTTTTTCCTTAAATTCTAGAATATTTTATATAGGATTTGTGCATAATCCATAGGAAGAAATTTATCCCTTAGCTTATTCTCCATATTTTTCCATGTATCAATCTTCACTTTACCTTTTTTCTATCTCTTTTTGAAGGTGTACCTACCAAATCATTACACAACCTTTCAATTTCATGTACGCAAATTTTACCTTTTAATCTTATCTCAAAGTCTTCCACTTGAATAACTTCTCCATGCTATTCATTCAATCTACAAATTATTTTGGTTTTAAACTACCACCATAATCTAAAACATCAACCTTGATTATTTCATTTCTTCCTTGTAAATCCTGAACCATCCTCTCTTCCATTGATGGTGGTTGATCCTATTCTTCTTCTTCATGATCTATGTCTTCCTTGATTTCATCACCTTCTTACCTTCTTCTTTGATTAGTGATAACCTAATTTAATTTTTCCACTTGCCTCTATATCTATTTTATAGTCTGGTTCATCTATGCAATACCTCCTTGTCCCCTCGCCATTGCTTACTCTTCCAATATTCAAACTTTCTCTGATACCAAATAATGAACTTGATTACTATCAAGACCAAAAATTATAATAGACCAAGATCTGAAATAATAACTCAAACTTATTTGTATTAAATGAATTTAAATAGTTACAAACCATACATAAATAAGCCTCAACTTGGGATTAGAGTTGACATGTAAAAATTCAAAAATAAACATTAAACTATAATTTTAGACCCTTAGACGGTCTCATATGGCCTAAAAAAAATATATAAAACATATCTAAGTAGAGATATATTATTAGGGATATAATGAAATTTCCAAGATGGTCATTTTGACACATGTAAAAGTTCCAATGGAGCTACGGATCAAAAGTTATGGCCTCTGAAAGTTTGGCCTATTTTTCTGTATCACATTATAGAGGGTCCTTCAAAATATATTTATCACAATGTCAAATTTTATTTTATTTTTAAAATTTATTGTAATTTATGTTTGGGTGTGTAGACACATAAATTAACATTTAAGTTAAATAATACAGTTGTGACCACCCTTTTTACATACTTAGCTCATGACCTATTCTAGGTCTTTTTGACTACTTTTCTTCACTTTTCATCTTGTGGACTCACTCTTATAAGCAAACCAATGATCCCATAATGTTCCTATTCCTTATAAAATGTTTTAATAACTTATTCTATTCCTGATACATATATAATTTGTTTGTGCTCATTGGATAATAATGCCCCATTGGAAAATAACACCCTTCTAAGTTATTTAGACCCATCAGTGTTGTCCTCTTATAAAATAACAACTCTTTTTTGAAATTCAAAGTTATGAAAAGGTATTCATATGATTTTTTTAAGCCCCATCCAAAGGAATTCCAAAAATATGACTATAAAGACACATTTTAAACCATTTTTTCACACAAGAGGCTTCCACGCTAAAAAGCACTAGGATTCAAATTGCACATTGAGAGCAAATTCCCTATTTCTCCTAATTTTGATTACATACAACCCTAATAGCCATATGCTAAAGTTTGAATAAACCTCCAAGGTCACAATTAATGGTTTAATAACTTAATCACACCAATATTGCACCACATCTATCCATTTTCACTAGTCTTTCACACACACACCAACCTAACATGGGAAAATACATGGCATTTGATCCCTCTTCAGAGTCTTGGTATGCAGGTAACATTCAACATAAGGGGTTTTTAGGTTAATAAAAACTTCAACCATTGAACCATTTTTATTCCATTATTACATTCATCTTATTTTGTAAATAAAAAAATGTTTTCATCATCGACTTTTTGGGTTCTTGATGGATTGACCCAAACTAAGGAAAATTTTGTAGGAGACCTTTGCTCAAATCCAACTCCACACATATGTGGTTACATGTTGTATTTTACCTATTACTCATTGAAATATCTAATGCAATACATTTTATAATAACATATATAATATATTTTAGGGTAGATGACACCCAAAAATGCAACGGTAAATTTGGTAGTCTAACCCAAATTTGAAAAGAGGAAAGGGTCTCAACTAAAGGGTCAAAATATGAAAAACAAGAATTCATGAATAGTCTTGGTTTCTTATGAAACTAAGGATATTTTTCATAGATATTATACTTGTCAGAGGGTTCTTCTAACAACACAATAACCCAAAATCACAAGGGTATATTTCCACCTCATTAGAAAGGATAGGAGCCTAATGTTGGATTATTCACTCATTCATGGTAGAAACCATGGGCCAAAAAACATTAAGCCTAAATATTAATAGATTTTCACTAAGCAAAGAGGAAAAATAATATATCTCATTATATTTAGGGAAAATGGAATGGGGTGTTGATGTTTTATCGACAATAAAACCAAATGTATGGGAGGAAGGGAAACATTACCATATCTATATTTTTTGGGGAATCTAGCCACACATCATTATTTTTTTAACTCCATATTCATTTAGGCATTCATTTTTTTATAGATTTAAAATTATGTCATTGAATGAGGATTTTAATTTAAGTTTTCCTTCTTCAAATATTTTACATTAAATATTGGATATTGACTTGGATGATGATATGGGTGGGGGATCCTTCCTTGAGCGTTGTGAAATTCCTCTATTACTATTTCATGTAGCCTATTGAGTATAATTTGGTATTATTTAGGGGAATATTCCTATAAAAAAGAGGAATATTTTTGCAAAAATATTATTTGAAGTGATAGTTTTTTCTCTTGAATATTTACCCCATGGTCACCTGATTTTGGTGCACCTCAAGATACATACATTAGTGACATGCTTACCTTTTTAGACATATCTCCAAAATATAATTCATCCTCTAAATATATATTTTCACAATGTCTAAATTATCAAAATACAACAAATTTAAATTCCATATTACTATAATTAAGGCTTGGTTGTACCTTGTTTAAATTTGTGGAAAACCAATGAAAAATAGAAAATTATAAAGTGATTGTAAAAAGTACTAAATTTTTAAAGATAATGAATAAGAAAGGATGCATGATAGAGCCTAATATGTCCATATTTCAAATAAGTAGGATATATATGAAAATATTTTGAATACCAAATAATCATTTAACATAATCGAGAAAAAAAATTTACAACTATCAAAAATGTAATGTAACACATGACAAGTAACATCACACATTTTTAGTACATTTAAGCATTATTTTTGTCCTCCTATGTAGTGATCAAATTTGAAGGTCTAGTCCTAATTTCAACGTCGAGGGAATATAAATCTATCTAATGTTTCCATAATGAAAATTTGAATATATATTTACACTTCATTTGAAAAGAGTAAACCAAATATACGCTTCATAGAAAGAAGAGATATATAAATAAAAAGGTGGATTGGGAACCTAAGATTTGATCCTGTGACCATATAAATAAAAATAACCTCGTTTAAAACAATGAAAATCACATCAAATCCATATTGAAGGATGAACTTTTGATTATAAGATCTAAGGTAGGAATGTGCAAATGATTGCATATAGGGTGTTATGATCAGATGGCCTATTGGGTTTCAATCACAACTGTATTGAATTTTAGAAAATATGAATACTACATAAGAAAAGAGACATCTAAAATACTATTATGCCTATCTCTGATAAATTTTTAAAAAAGCATAATTATTTTCAAATTCTTAGCATACACCACCCAAATTTGATTTATAGGTCACTTCCTTGGTGAGACAATTGAAAGCAAAGGAAATGGAAATTAATAACAAGGATATGGGAATGAATTATGACATTAAGGAAATGAATATTATAATTTCACTAATGTGGCTCTTAGAAAACCTAGCATGATGCATTAGTATATTTGAATCGTGATGGAATGAATATAGATTTCACTCCTCCATATGAAAATATACAAAAAAAATAGAAAAATAAAAGCAAAAATTATAGGACAAGGATTATAACTTGAAGACAAGAATAATAGATTCCTAAATTCCATGTTTTGGGTATCTTGGCTTGCACCATACAACTTACCTTAAAATTTTATATTTCAATTTATTATAAATCATTGTGTCTACACAAAGAAATGGACACCACAATAAAATATATAAATAACATAAAAAATGTATAGTTTTTTAATGATTTTCTACATATTGGTGCATCTAGGCACATAAGCAATACACTACACACATACATTATTATTTTCATTTTATATATTCCACTGTAGTATATCATTCTATATTCTATATGTGGTACTGGTACATATGTGATCTCTAAAAGGTAATCACATAGTGATAGTGTGAAAATATAAATGTGGAATAGTAGAATGAATTTAATTCTCGTATTTAGGTTGTTTACAATGCAAACTATTGAAATAATTCAAAACAAACAATTCAAACACAATAAATTTTAACCACCAAATCTTAGATATTATTTTATTGAATGTGAGAAGTTCCAAACTTTGGAATTATAGAATTCAATTATTGATCTGATAAGAAAAGAGATACTTCCATTTAAATTAAAATAGAATTTTGATTCACTTAATATTTAGGTGTACACAAGCACTAGAGTAATAAACTACCATTGCACCAGTACAAAGAAAAGAATCAACTTCCACATCACCAATATATAATCTTGTAATATAGAATATCATGACTAAATTATTCCAACATAAAATTCCATCTATGATCCATATATAATTCTATCTAAAGACAAAATAAAAAAAGAGATCCATATATAACCCTTTCTTAAATCAAAACATAACACTCAACAAATATGACCAAGACTGCATATCTCCACTCTAAAATAGTATACATAAATCACTAAAATGTTTATATAACATGTAGATAGGATGATGAATTTTAACAAGAACCTATCCTTAAAGAGCCACGTCTATTGTAATATTCTATAGAAAATAAACAAAGAAAGATGAATTTGATCCTCATTGCACACAACTTTATCTTCCTGCAAGTGAAAAACACCATCATGTTTGTCGAGAGGACATAATTTCATGATGATCATGTAATGCCCATAGATTTATATATAGGTATATCCTATGTGTAATTTAGTGACATATTAACTGCATATTGTACTTAATATCTGCTATAATTCAGTGACATCAAATGTATTGATATCATGTACAAGTAAATCATTTTTGTCACATTAAACACGTCTCATAATTTTAACATCATCAAATTGATAAAAAAATGTTTTATAGCTTGAATCATTATTTGTGATGTCATAAAATGCTATAAAATATAATATCATAAATCTTAGTAGTGTATTATCACTTAACCTACCTGCTGGTAGTAGTGATAAAAAACTTTACATGATTAAATCACAAATCACTATGCTAATAATTTACCAAATTAATATATTAATTCATGAAAAAAAATTAGTATGATATTTGAATCTAAGTACCAACATATAATTTTTTATATGTATAATTCATTCATTATGCCATGACATAACAAGATTGATGTGTATGTTTTAGTAGAGCCCTTCTTTTATCATTTTTATAATATATTTACACTTATATGTTGTCAAATATTTTATAAATTTTGATTTTTCAACTCCTTATTTTTAAAATACTCTTCTCTAACAAGTTTAAATCCCTTATATGGGTTGGGATGGGTTTGATTTTGATCATTTCTCCTATGTAACATCATCTTTATTTGAACAAACAATGGAATAATTAATGTCTACTCTTTATTTCATCTTAACACATTGATTTTATTTTATTCTAAAATTATATTATTCTTTTTAAAAATATTAATTGACTAATATTATATTCTATAATAATTCAAGTTAATATTTTTAAATATATTTAAATTATTCTAGATTAGGAAGAGCAAACTTTGATTAAGAAGTCCACCCTCTAAAAGAATGTGAGAATTAAATGACCAAAAATCTAGAAATCCAATATGTTATTTAAGGGAGTGGAATCCAAAAATGTATTATTTATATTTATTTGGTAATAGAAATAATTACCATTTTTATATTTTAATATAACATAATTGTAATAGATTTTGGACAAATAGTGCATATGAAAACATTATAAAGGGTCATTCAAAATATATTTTTCACAATGTCAAATTTTATTGTAATTTAGGTTTAGGTGTGTAGACACATAAATTAAAATTTAAGTTAAATAATGCATTTGTGACCACCCTTTTTACACACTTAGCTCATGACCTATTTTAGGACGTTTTGACCACTTTCCTTCACTTTTCGTGTTATGGACCCACTCTTCAAAGCAAACCAATGATCCCAAAATGTCCCTATTCATTATAAAAATGGTTCAAGCACTCAAAATTTTCTTGTTACATAGATAATTTGTTTGTGCTCATTAGATAAAAATACCCCATTGGAAAATAAAACCCTGCTAAGTTATTCATACCCATTAGTGTTGTCCTCCTATAAAATAATAGTTATTTCTTGAAATTCAAAGTTATGAAAAGGTCTTGTTATGATTTTTGTAAACCCCATCTGAAAGAATTCAAAAAATTGAATATAAAGACACATTTCAAACCATTTTTTCAGATAAGAGGCTTCCACACTAAAAAGCACTATAATTCAAATTGCACATTGAGAGTGAATTACCTATTTCTCCTAATTTTGAATACATATAGCCCTAGTAGCCTTGGGATAAAGTTTGAACAAACCTAAAATTTCAAAATTAATGGTTTAATAACTTAATCACACCAATATTTCACTAACATCTAACATTTTTCACTAGTCTTTCACACACACCAAACTAGCATGGGAGAATACATGGAGTTTGACCCCTTTTTAGATTATTGGTATGTAGGTAGCATTCAATAGAGCAGTTATTGAGGTTAAAAACAATTCCAATTGTTGAACCATTTTAATTCCATGATTGAATTCATCTTCCTTTGTAAATAAAAAAAAGCATAATCCATTTTTTGGGTTGTTGATGACCACCCCCCGCACCCCCCCCCCCCCCCCCCCCCCCGCGAAACTAAGGAAAACTTGGTTAGGAGAGCTTTGCTCAGATCCACCTCCACATAGGTGTGGTCACATGTTTTATTTTACCTATTAACCATTGAAATATCTAATGTAATATATTTTATAATAGCATCTATAATATATTTTAGGGTAGACGACACCCAAAAATGTAGTCATAAATTTGGTAGTCTAACCCAATTTGGAAAAGAAGAAAGGGTCTCAACCAAAGGGTCAAAATATGTAAACCAAGGCTTTATGAATAATATTAGTTTATTATTGAACTAAGGTTCATTTTTATATATCTTATCTTGGTCAGATGATTCTTATAACAACAAAATGAATAACCCATGAGTAGAAGGGTATATTTCCACCTTATTAGAAAGGATATGAGCCTAATGTTGGATTATTCACTCATTCAGGGTAGAAACCATGGGTCAAAAACCATTAAACCCATATATTAATGTATTTTGACTAAGAAAAGATGGAAAATAAGATATCTCATTATATTTAGGTAAAATGGAATGAAGTGTTGAAAATTTATCAATAATAAAACTACGTGCAATGGGAGGAAGGTGAAAATTACCATATTTATAATTTTTTGAGAATCTAGCCATACATCCTTATTTTTACAATTCCATATTCCTTTTGGAATTTATTTTTTTGGATTCAAAATTATGTCATTTAGTGAGGATTTTACTTTACATTTTCCTTCTTTAGATATTCTACATTAAAATCTTGGATATTGACTTGGATGATGATATTGATGTGGGATCTTTCCTCAAGTGCTATGAAATTCCTCTATTACTATTTCATATAACCTCTTGAATAGAATTAGGTATTGTTGTAGGTGAATCCTCCTCTAAAAAATATGAATCCTTTTTAAAACTCTTGTTTGAATTGATAGCTTTTTCTTTTGAATATTTACCCCATGTTCACCTGATTTTGGTGCATCTCAAGATACATACTTACATTAGTGACATGTCTTACTTTTTGAGACATATCTTCATAACAGAATTCATCTTCCAGATATATATTTTATAATGTCTTAATTATAAAAATAAAATAAAAATAAATTCCATATTACAATAATATAGGCTTGGTTGTACCTTGTATAAATTTGTTGAAAACCAATGAAAAATAGAAAATTATAAAGTGATTGAAAAAATATGAATTTTTTAAAGATAATGAATAAAAAAAGATGCATGATATAGCCTAATATGTCCAAAATATAAATATTTTAGTATTTTGAATACCAAATAATCATTTTACACAATCAAGAAAATAACTTTACAACTATCAAAAACATAATGCAACACATGACAAGTAACATTGCACATTTCTATTGCATTTAAGATCTATTTTGGTCTTCCCATGTAGTAATCATATTTGAAGGGCTAGTCCTACTTTCAATGTGTAGGGAATATAAATTTTTATAACCATTCCATGATGAATATTTTGAAATCTAAAAAATACCTCAAAATCATTCTTCTCCATCGAATTCTAAGGTGGAAAAACATGAGCAAAATTAGACCCTACTTGGATAGACAAGGCATTATGATTTACTGTCACTCTTAGTGATTTTTCAAAAAGGAGGGGACATGAATATAAAAATAATGAAATTACATTTAATCTCATTATGACCCCTAACAATGGCCAAAGTTTCATCTCCCAAATTTATTTCTCCCAGATGTACCATGCATTTAATGTTTGCCTTTCTGAGCTTGTAAAGGTAGTGATGGAGGAAAGAGAGTGTCTACTACATTTGTATGACCTAAAAATTGATCCAAATATTTAATATGACATGTGGAAGCCAAAGGGACCTTATGAAACCATTTTTACCTTCAAATAGATCTTTTAAGGATGAACAAGTGCCCAAAAGTGCTTGTAAAGGAGTATTTTACTAAATTTAGGCATTAAAACTACAAAATTATCAGTCTATGACCATTTATAAACATTTTATAGCATTATGTACATTTTAAAACTTTTAGATATGTTTAAATTTGAATGCATTACATACAACTCCTTGAAAATAGGCCAAAAGGTGACCAAAATGACATTTAAGCATATAAGAACATAATAAAAGGTTAATACATGATATTATGAACCTTAAAGACACATTAAAAATGTTTATAATTAATATAAACCATGCCAAAACTTTTACCACACTTTGAAACATCAAGACCTTGTAAATGACCCCTATGACTAGATAAGTACGCATGCGACCAAACCTTGGATAAGGTTAAACAATGACTAATGTGACCATATGGATACTATTTAAGACCATTTAAGACCATAACAAGACTATATACATGTTTTGATAATCCCATGAAAAGTTTTAACCTAGAGGGATTGACCCATTTTAACTTGGGGTCAAAACTTGGTCAACATGGATAAATAGTGGACTAAAGGTCTGATTTGGTAATGGGGATATGGATCATAATGGAATGTATAATGGTTAGACAACAAATGAAGATATGTATTTGCAAGATCACACAATGTTGTTGATTATATATTCAACATAATTTTGGTTATGGTAGGGCCAAAGACTTCTAAGGATGTTATTGATAGGACTACAAGTTTTTATTATTGTTTGGACCTAAGTGTAGATGCCATCTGATTATGCTATAGAATGGAAATTGTACTGATGTTATCTTTTAAAAATTTGTTCATTAAGCAATGAAGAACTATTTTTCTAAGCTATTATTACCTCAAAAATGTTTTCACCAATAAATCTATTTTGATTATCCCAAAGCATCTCTGAGAAGGTTTCACTAAGGAATGTTGACTTTTTACTTCGATTCTCTTCTAACACCTCAAATGAGGTTTCACTAGAAGAAGCTAAGTTTGAGCTTTGATTGCCCCCTAGCACCTATAAAAAGTTTTCACTTGGAGATTATTCTTCATCTATATTAATGTGGTTTTATCTCCCCTAATATTGTTACATGATATGTCACCATGGATGTAGTTCAACAAAGTGTGATTCTGTCCATCCCAACCAACACTTATAGGAGGTGGAATGTCAATATAATGGTATGTGAAATGGTAATGAAATGGTAAGAGGAAACATAATCCTCATATAATATACTAGGAGAATTTGTGTCAAAGATAAAGTAATCATCCTCAATAATTGTGGAAGGATCACAAATGTATTCAAATTGATCTATAAGGAATGCATAACCAATGTTGTAATAGCCACAAATATGTTCTGATTTTGAAGCTGAGTATGACTCAAGGGACATTGAATCCGATGTTGAGATTGATGTTGATTCTAATTTTGATGTTAAATCTAATATCGATTCAAAAATAGAACTTGGCATTAATGTTGATTTTTTATCTAGTGTGGTAGCAAAGATGATATGTTAAAAACTTAGTATTGGACAAGTAATGGCCTATGATGGTATAATGGTCTCTTTGAAAATAAATTCATCTAAGAAGGGTTCAACATAGACTATCTCATATAGGTGAAGTCCCTTAAAGAGAGGGAACAACTCGAGGGGTGACTCCATAGAAACTAGCTTGTTAAAGTGAGACTCCTCAATGAGGGGAAAAGGGTCAAGAGACAAATCCACAGAGACTAGCTTGTCAAAGGGAGGCTATTTAAAAATAAGATAATGGTCAAGATAATGTTATACCTAAAGGTAATTATAATCATTAATAAATGACTTAATAAATATTGGTTTGTTAGAGTGAGATTCCTTGATAATAGGTAAAGGATCAAAAGGTGATTCATCACAGGTTGACTTGTCACAAATGGGTGGCTCAACAAAAACATCATGAATTGATTGGTTCTCTTAGATTTGTCTTACACTTGGCTATAAAATATCAGTTTTTGATAATTATTGGTCTTTGAATGATGAATCTTGAAAGGGTAATGATTGGCTCTATTTTGGCTTAAAGATTGGCTTGGATTTTTTAAAGTGGGAAAGGTTGGTAATAAATGAAAAATGATCAATGGTTGGATAACGATCTATTTTTAAATAAACTCATCTATGATGGGCTCAAAAAATATTGGTTGTTAGTATAGAATGATAACTATGATCTATCTGGTTGTAATTGCATAACCTTATTGGGATAATGATCTACCATATTTGTAAGATCTTTAAATGGTAATGAAAGGGTGTTACAAAGCTTGGTTGTTAACACAATCTGAAAGATGAGGGAATCGAATGGTAATGGAAGGGTGTTACAGAGTTTGGTTGGTAGAAAAGGCCAAATGATGAGGTCTTGAAATGTTAATGGAATGGTAATTTGGAGCTTGGTTTCTATCATAAGACAAAGGATGAGGTACTAGAATGGTAATGGAAGGGCGCTTCGGAGCTTGGTTACTAGCACAATCCAAAGGATAAGATCTTGATATGGTAATGGAAGGGTGTTGTAGAGTTTGGTTGCTAGCAAAATCTAAAGGATGAGGTCCTAGTATAGTAATGGAAGGATTTTGTGAAGCTTGGTTTTGTAAGAAAGACAAAGGATGAGGTCCTAGTATGATAATGGATAGACACTCTAGAGCTTAGTTATTAATGCAGGTAAAAAGATGAGGTCTTGGTATGATAATATTTGGATGTTGTGGAGCTTGGTTGCTAATGTAGGCCAAAGGATGAGGGAGTAGAATGGTAATAAAAGGGCATTTCAAATCTTGGTTACTTATTTAGGCCAATTTTTAGGTCCTGAGAGTGAGTAAAATTACCCTTTTCTACCTTTCTCTCTCTTCAATTAGGCCTCCTTGCCTAAAATCTAGGTTTTCTACTCTATATCTCTCACACATGTTTTAAACCACCCAAAATCATGTGATTCACTTTTCATATCCTATCACCAAACCTTATGTCAAATTTTTTGTCCTAAGACCCCATGAAAGTGTGAGAACTATGAAATGGCCTTGAAACCTAGTCTCATTTTAGGCTTGTTTAAGACTACCTTGAAAAATGGAGTTTATTTGATCACTTATAATATCTTACATATGGATTTTTTAATTTAAAATATGAAGTACATCTCAATTTATATCTCCCAATAGTTGGCAAGATTTGCATTGCTCAAAACCTTAATAAAATGCCTAAAAGCCATGTAAAATAGTGCATTTAATGTAGTCTATACAACTATAAGTATAGAAAAAGTACACCTATAAAATATAATTAGAGTCATCAACAATATACAAGAGGTTTCATGGGAAACCCAAGTCATTTCTTGTGCTTTATAGGTTCATTTCTTTGAATTGGTCACTGTTAGGGTTTTAGACATGTTCTATTCTTAAGGATTGTTCATAAAGAAAAAATCCTCTTTCTATAAAATAATTATATAAAATTATATTTAAGAGACCCCTACACCACCTAAAAACACCATTTTGTCCCATTCACAACCTCATGATAGTTCTAATTGAAATATAGTGTCTCTTAGTTTTCAAGTAGGCCATTGGAGTGGGGATGACATTCTTAGCCTATATTTATGAAGATGATAGGATTCCAACTTCATATGACCTTAATTTCAACTATACTACAAAGTTTGGTGACCCTTTTATGGAATTTTCAAACCCCTGCTCTCTTGCTTTCATATGCAAACCTGTGTAGAAGAATTAGGCTTATGAACTTAATATTATAACTCTCCTTTAGTTATAAAATGGTTTTGGTGACTTCAATATTTTTTACCTCCTCTCACCTTTATACTAAATAATGGTCTGACATCAACTCTTCCTTGATAATTGGTTTTAGTCCAAAATGAGGACCTAAAGTTTTGTCACCTATAGGTATTCATTTTTCTTGTATGGAATACAAATATAATCAACTTTTAAGTCTTGAAGTTTAAATATTGATTCAAATATTCTAAATTCCATATCACCTTTAAAAAATCCTTGAACTTATGACTAATAATATGTCATCCTCAACTTATTTATTCATTTGTATGGACTGTGCATATAATCAACTCATGTACAATATTTTGCATTGAAAGTGAAGGTCTCTTCAACTCTTTCATGTTATTTGATGATCCTAAATAGATTCATTGAGTATCACATGGTTTATTGGGAAGGTATAATACTTTTATCCTTTATTTGAACTCTTTTATTATAAGACCTAAGATCCATGAATGCTCACTTAAAGGTCTACAGACTTAAGAGCATAATTTGACATCTCTTATATACACCTTGAACTTATAACCTTATACATAGTATTATCTCATGATATATTGGTTTATTATTTACAATTTGGACAACATTTAATGTTCAAACATGTAGAATACCATTTATGCACATACCATGCTTTTTAAAGAGCAAGACATGATGCCTCTTAATAGACTATTTGCAAAGAGATACTTCTCAAGAGAGAACACATGAATCCTAGGAGAGTGATAATATTTTTCATGAATTATGAATCACCTAAAAACCTTTGATATTGACAATAATTCAAACAAATCAAAACACTTCCAACAGGAGTGACTGAAGCTCCATACACCTGAGAACTTCTCCTCTTGTTGAAGACATTTGAGAAGGTTGAGTTGCTTGATTAAAAACATATTAAAAGGAATATTTTTAACTCTAAAAACATACCACAAAACCATTCTTATCCATTGAATTTTGAAGCGTATAAACAAGAGCAAATTTAGACCTAACTTGGATGGACAAGGGATAGTGACCTACTATCACTCTTAGTGATTTTACATAAATGAGGGGATATTAATCTTCAAAAAATGCCACTAAATTGAATCTCATTATTACCCATAACAATTTCCAAAGTTTCATCTCCCAACTTTCTCTCTCTTAGTTGTACCATGCATTTGATTTTTGTCTTTATAAGCTTTTGAAGGTAGTGATGGAGGAGAGAAAGTGTCTACTCCATTTATATGACCTAAAGTTTGATAAAAATATTGAATATGACATGTAAAAACCAAAGGGACCTTGTGAAACCATTTTTACCTTCAAATAGATCTTTCAACAATGAACAAGTGCCCAAAAGTGCTTGTAAAGGAGTAGTTTACTGAATTTAGGCATTAAAATGCAAAATTTTTAGTCTATGATGATATCTAAACCTTCTCTAACATCAAGTGCATTTTTAAACTTATATAAATTTTTAAATAATAAGGTAGTACATACAAATCCTTACAAATAGGCCAAAAGGTGACCAAAATGACATTTTAGCACATAAGAACATAATAAAAAGTTAATACATGATATTATGACCTTATAAAACATTAAAAGCCTTTTATAATGAATCTAAATCATGTCCCAAATTTTAAAACACTTCAAAACATCAAGACCTTGTAAATGACCCCTAAGACTAGACAATACACATGAGACCAAACCTTGGACAAGATTATACAATGACTAATGTGATCATATGGATACTATTAAGGACCATTTAAGACCATAACAAGACCATATAGAATTTTTGATAATCCCATGAAAATTTTCAATCTAGAGGGCTTGACCCATTTTGACATGGGGTAAAAATTTGGTCAACATGGATAAGTAGTGGATTTAAGGTCTAATTTGGTGATGGGGATATAGATCATAATGAAATGTGTAATGGTTACACAATAATTGAAGATTGGGATTTTAAGGCACACAATTTTTTTTTGATTATGTATTCAACATAGTCTTTGTTGTGGCAAGGCATAATATTTCTAAGGATGATCTCGATAGGACCACCATATTTTTTTGTTATTTGGGCCTGAGAGTAGTTGCCATATGATTACATTATAGAATGGAGGTTGTACTAATGTTATCTTTAATAATATATTCATTAAGTAGTGAACAACTATTGTGCTCACCTATTATCACTTCAAAGAGTTTTTCACCTATAAATTTATTTTGATTGTCCCATAGCACCTCTGAGAAGGTTTCACTAAGGGATGCTGAATTTTGACTTTGATTGTCTTCTAGCACCTCACACAAGGTTTCAATAGAATATGTTGAGTTTGAACTTTGATTTCCCTTTAACACCTATAAAAAGGTTTCACTATGAAATTTTTATTCTTCTTTATGAATTTGGTCTCGGCCCCCCTAATATTTTTCACCTGATATGTCACCATTGATATAGCTCAACAAAGTGATATTGTCGGTCCCAATCGACACTTGTGGAGGTGGAATGTCAATATAATGGATATGTTGATTGGTGGTAATGGTATGTGGAATTGTAATGAAATGGGAAGAGGAAACACAATATTCATATAGGATTCTATGAGAACTTGTGTTGAAGCTAAAGTAAACATCCTCAAAAATTATGGAAGGATCACAAATGTATTCAAATTGATTTGCAGACCATGTGTAACCAATATTATAACAACCACAAACATATTCTAATTTTGAAGCTGAGTATGACTCAAAGGACTCTAAATTTGATGTCAAGACTAACATTGATTTTACTTTTGATGTTAAATCTAACATCGATTCAAAAATATAACCTGACTTTAATGTTGATTCTTCATCTAGTGTGGTATCAAAGATGTTATGTTGAACACTTTTTATTGGACAAGTAATGGCCTTTGATGGCATAATGTGATATTCAAAAATAGATTAATCTAAGGGTTCAACATATACTAGCTTATCTAGGTGAAGTCCCTTAAATAGAGGGAATAACTCAAGGGGTGACTCCACAGAGAATGGTTTTTCAATGTGACACTCCTCGAGGGGAAAATGTCAAGAGAAAAATCCATAGAGACTAACTTGTTAAAGGGAGGATATTTAAAAATAATATAATGGTTGAGATAATGATTTACCCAAAGGTGGTTATAATCACTAATATGTAACTCAACAAAGACTGGTTTATCAAAGTGAGACTCCTTGATAAAAATTAAAGGATCAAAAGGTGATTCATCATAGGTTGACTTGTAATAAATGGGTGGTTCAACAAAAACGTCATGAATTGGTTGGTTCTCTTTGCTTTGGCTTACACTTGGTTGTAAAATATCAGATTTGGACACTTTTTAGTCTTTAAAAGATGGATCTTGAAAGGGTAATGATTTCATCTATTGTGTCTCAAAGATTGAGTTGGATTTTATAAAGTGGGGGAAGGTTGTCAAAGGATGAAGTGTGATTGGTGGTTGGATAATGATCTCTTTATAAATGGGCTCATCTATAATGGGGTCAACAAAGATTGGTTTTCAGTCTAGTATGGTAACTATAACCCATCTAGTCATAATTGCACAACCTTGTTGGGATAATGAGCTACCCTATTTGGAAGGGCCTAGAATGGTAATGGAAGGGTGTTTCAAAGCTTGGTTTCTAACACAATTTAAAAGATGAGGGATTTGAATGGTAATAGAAGGGCGTTGTAGAGCTTAGTTTCTAAGACAAACCAACTGATGAGGTCTTGGAATGGTAATGGAATGGCACTATGGAACTTGGTTACTAGAATAGGCCAAAGGATAAGGTCCTAGAATGGTAATATAAGGGCACTTTATAACTTTGTTTTTAGCATAGTCTAAAGGATGAGGTCCTGGTATGGTAATGGAAGGGGATTGTAGATTTTGGTTGCTAGTGTAATCTAATGGATGAGGTTATAATATGACAATGTAAGGATGTTGTGAAGATTGGTTTCTTATGCAATCAAAAGGATGAAGTATTGGTATGGTAATGGAAGGGTGATGCATAGTTTGGTTGCTAGTGCAGACCAAAAAATGAGGTTCTACTATGGTAATATTTAGATGTTGTGGAGCTTAGTTGATAATTAAGGATGAAGGATGAGAACATATAATGGTAATAAAAGGCTGTTGTAAATATTGGTTACTAATTTAGGCCAAGTTTTAGTTCTTGAGAGTGAGTGGAAGTGCTTTTTTCTACCTTTTTCTCTCCTTAATTAGGTCTCAATTAGGCCTCCTTGCCTAGAATCTTGATTTCCTACTCCAAACTCTCTCACATGTGTAAAACCACCCAAAATCATGTGATTATATTTCCCTAGACTATCACCAAGATTGATGTCAAATTTGAGGCCCTGAGACCCCATGGAAGTGTGAGAACTATGAAATGGCCTTGTAACCTAGTCTTATCTTAGGACTTTTTGAGATTGCCTTGAAAAATGGAGTTTGTTTAATCAATTCTAATATCTCATTTATGGATTTTTTGGATTAAAAAGATGAAATGCATATCAATTGACCTCTCCCAATAGTTGAAAATTTCTCCATTGCTCAAAACCTTACAAAAAACCTAAAAACCTTGAAAAAAGTGCATTTAATGTAGTTTATATAGCTAGAATTAGAGAAAAAGTCCACCTAGATAATATAATTAGAGTTATCAATAATGTTGAGAAATTTTTAGGAGCAACCCAGGTCATTTCATGTGCTTTAGAGGATCATTTCTCTCAAATTTTCATTGCTAGTGTTTTAGGAGGGTTTTAGGCATGTCCTATTCTTAAGGATTGTTCATAAAGAACAAATCCTATTTCTATATCCTAATGACAAAAGGTTGTGGTTAGGAGAACCCTCCATCACCTCTAAACACCATTGGGTCCCATGTAAAACCTCATGATATTTCTAAGTGAAATATGGTGTCTCTTGGGTTGTAAGTAAGCCATTGGAGAAGCACTGATAGTCTTAGCCATTGTTCATAAAAATGATGTACCTAAACCAAAAAATGGTTCCATTTAAGTCTGGGGACATTTTTACCTCCTCTAAAATTCATTTAGCTCCATGCATAGGGTCATGACCTCACCAAGCAAGAGAAGGCTAGTCTTGGATGATAAACATGCATTAAGAGAATTTGAGGTGGTCTTGAGAGATGAAATTACACTTTTCTTGCTTTCCCCTATCCATGGATGGTTTTGAAAGGTTTGTGCTTTCATTTCAAACTTTTCAATGCCTTTAGATATATTTTTTTCACCTATCAGGCCATTATTTCTTATGAATGTATTATAGGTTTGCATGTGTGTGAATTAAGCTCTATAGGCTTAGATAGGGTTTTAGTATTTGTTTCACTTTTAGGTGAACCTAAAGGCCTTACGAATTTGCATTATCCCTATGAATCTATTATCCAACTATTTAATTTCTCTTAGTCCTCCTTAGTTTTAAACCATTATCTATCACTCCACCCCATCTTCCCACATCACTGACTATAAGTGACCTTTTTTCCTCAAGCATATAACTAGCCTTCTTTCCTTAGTAATCTATAGGTGCTCATGAACTATGTATATAGGGTTTAGAGGTGTTGATTTTATCATATTATCTCACTTTATCCCTACTCATTTTGACTTCCAAATGATTACTACCATTTTTTCATCTATTACTCAAAACCCCAAACCAATCACTATGCATTTAGTCTTTTCTTCACGCCTATAACTTGTCCACTTACCAAAGCAACTTTTAGGTGGTTATAGGATAGTTTCATTGAATTATTTATTTTAGGACCCCAATTTTACACCAATTATTATCTCAATGAATTTTTTATACCCTTATAATTTTTTAACCTCCTCAAAATGTACAAAACACCACATCTTTCCAAACACACACTGTTCTAAATTGTTTTCAAGCCTTCTCAAGGTGTGGTTGTAGGTGTTGATTGGAGGAGAGTTTGAACATGAGCCTTGAAATTTGTTCTATCAACTATTTCATGGAACTTTGAGAGGATTACAACTTCATAGGACTTCATTTCAACTATACTACAAAGTCTTTTGACCCTTTTATGGCTTTTTTTAATGCCTGCTATCTTGCTTTGATATATAGACATGTGTAGAAGCATCAGGATTGTGAACTTAGTATTATAACTATCCTTTAGTTATCATATGGTTTAGGTGCATTCAATAGTTTTGACATCCTCTTACCTTTATAATAAATCATGGTCCCACATCAACTCTTCCTTGATAGTTGGTTTTTGTCCAAAATGAGGACCTAAAGGTTTATTACCTATAGGCATTCATTTTGCTTATATGGATTGAAAAGACAACCAACATCTGAGTCTTGAGATTTAAATATTGTATCAACTTCTATCAATTCATTATCACCTTTTAACAATCCTAGACCTTCTGACTAATCATATGACATCCTCAACTTGTTTATCCACTTGTATGGACTGTGCATACATTCAACTCATGTACAAAGTTTTGCATTGAAATTGAGGGTCTCTTCAACTCATTCATGTTCTTTGATGATCCTCAATAGATTCATCCAATGTCACATGGTTCCTTGGTAGGGTATACCAAGTTTCTCCTTTGATTGAACTCTTATAGAAAAAAACATCATATGTATAAATAAAAAAGCATCATATATATAAATAAAAAAGTACTTTATTTGTATAAATAAAAAAACAATTTATTTTTATAAATAAAATAACACTTTATATGTATAAACCAAAAAACACTTTCTTTGTATAAATAAATAAGCACTTTATTCTTATAAATAAAAAACACTTTATTCTTAAAAATAAAAAACACTTTATTCGTATAAATTAAAAAACACTTTATTTGTTTCAATTAAAAAAATACTTTATTTGTATAAATAAATAATAATAATTATATGCATAAATAAAAAAAGACTTTATTTGTATAAATAAAAAAGCATTTTATTTGTATAAATTAAAAAAATGCTTTATGTGTATAAATAAAAAGCACTTTATGTATAAATAAAAAACACATTATTTGTATAAATAAAAAAGCATTTTATTTGTATAAATTAAAAAACACATTATTTATATAAATAAAAAAACACTTTTATAAATTAAAACACATTTTATTTACATAAATTAAAAAAAAAAAAATTGTATAAATTAAAAAGCACTTTTATTTATATATATATATATATATATATATATATGAAAACACTTTATATGTATAAATAAAAATATATATTATTTGTATAAATAAAAAATGATTTTATTTGTATAAATTAAAAAACATTTATATGTATAAATTAGCACTTTATTCATATAAATAAAAAGCACTTTATTCATATAAATAAAAAATCATTTTATGTGTATAAATAAAAAAGTATTTTATTTGAAGAAATAAAAAACCATTTTATTTGCATAAATAAAAAAACACTTTATTTGTATAAATAAAAAAATATATTATTTGTATAAATAAAAAAGCACTTTATATATATAAATAAAAAAATAATTTATATGTATAAATAAAAAAGCACTTTATTTGTAGAAATAATAAAACATTTTATTTGTAGAAAAAAAAAAAAAAAAACTTTACGTGTATAAATAAAAAGCACTTTAAATGTATAAATGAAAAAGCAATTTATGTGTATTATTAAAAAACACTTTATTTGTATAAATAAAAAAATATTTTATATGTATAAATAAAAAAACATCATATTAAAAAAAAACACTTTATATCTATAAATTTAAAAAATCATATATATAAATTAAAACAACACTTTATTTGTATAAATAAAAAAACACTTTATATATATAAATTAAAAACACTTTGTTTTTATAAATAAAAAAGTATTTTATTTGTAAAAATGAAAAAACATTTTATTTGTAGAAATTAAAAAAACTAGATGTATTATTTATACATATAAAGTTCTTTTTTACTTATAAAGTGCTTTATTTGTATAAATAAATTTAAAAAAACACTTTATTTGTATAAATAAAAAAACACTTTATTTGTATAAATAAAAAATCATTTTATTTATATAAATAAAAAAGTAGGATATGTATAAATAAAAAAGCAATTTATATGTATAAATAAAGAGCACTTTATATGTGAAAATAAAAAGCTTTTTATTTGTATAAATAAAAAAACCATTTTATATATATAAATAAATAACACAAAAATAATTTATTAATATAACTGAAAAAGTATTTTATTTCTATAAACAAAAAAGTATTTTATTTGTATAAATAAAAAAAACACTTTTTTTTATTTAAAAAAATTATATATATAGATAAAAAGCAATATATATGTATAAATAAAAGAGTACTTTTGTATAATTAATAAAACACAATAAAAAATCACTTTATTCGTATAAATAAAAAACAGATGTATAAATAAAAAAGTAGTTTATATGTATAAATAAAAAAGCAATTGTATAAATAAAAAAGTAGTTTATATATATAAATAAAAAGCATATTATTTGTATAGATTAAAAAAACCATATGTATCAATAAAAAAACATCATATGTATAAATAAAAAAGCAACATTTTATACATATAAATAAGAAAACACTTTATATGTTTAAATAAAAAAGAACTATAAATAGAAAAAGCACTTTATTAGTATAGATAAAAAAGAACTCTATTCGAATAAATAAAAAGCACTTTTTCGTATAAATAAAAAAAAAAATTTATTTGTATAAATTAAAAAGCATTTTATATGTATAAATAAAAAAACATTTTATTTGTATACATAAAAAAGCACTTTATATGTATAAATAAAAATACTTTATTTGTACAAATAAAAAAAGATTTTATTTATATAAATAAAAAATAAATTATTTGTATAAATTAAAAAATTACTTTATTTGTATAAATAAAAAAATAAGCATATGTATAAATAAAAAAACATTTTATATGTATAAATAAAAAAGCACTTTATTTGTAAAAATAGAAAAAACCCTTCATTTGTATAAATTAAAAAAACACTTGATGTGTATAAATAAAAAACACTTTATGTGTGTAAATAAAAAAATACTTTGTGTATTAATAAAAAGCACTTTATTTGTATAAATAAAAAACACTTTATTTGTATAAATAAAAAAGCATCATATGTATTAAAAAAAAAATCATTTTATATGTATAAATAAAAAAACACATTATATGTAAATTTAAAAAATACTTTATATATATAAATAAAAAATACTTTATTAGTATAAATAAAAAAGCATTTTATTTATATAAATAAAAAATCACTTTATTCATATAAATAAAAATCACTTTATTCATATAAATAAAAGAACACTTTATTTGTATAAATAAAAAAAGTAGTTTATATGTATAAATAAAAAATCACTTTATTTGTATAAATAAAAAACCACCATATGTATAAACAAAAAAACACTTTCTTTGTATAGATAAAAAAACACTTTATTTGTATAAATTAAAAAAAACTTTATTTGTGTAAAATAAAAATATATTTTATATGTATAAATTAAAAAATATTTTATATGTATAAATAAAAAAACACCTGATATGTATAAATAAGAAAGCACGTTAACACATTTCAAACTTGTTTGAGAGCACAATCTGATGTCTCTTATCAACACCTTCAAATTATGACCTTATCCATAGTATTATCTCAATTGGTTTATTATTTACACTTTGGCCAACATTGATGTTCAAACATGTATAAGACAATTTATGCACATTCTATGCTTTCCAAAGAGCAAGACATGATGCCTCTTAACAGACTATTTACAAAGAGCTAATTCTCAAGAGAGAAAACATGAATCTTGGGAGAGTGAGAATATTTTACATGAATGATGAAGCACTTGAAAACCTCTAAGAGTGACAATAAGTCAAATAAATCAAAATACTTGCAACAAGAGTGACTAAAACTCTAGACACCTGAGAACTTTTCTTTTTCTTGAAGACACTTGAGACGGTCAAGTTGCTTTATGAAAACCCATATTGAAAGGAATATTTTTAACTCTAAAAACATACGTCAAAACCATTCTTCTCCATCAAATTCTAAAGTGGATAAACAAGAGAAAAATTATACCCTACTTGGATGGACAAGGCACAGTGACCTACTGTCACTCTTAGTGATTGTTCACAAAGGAAGGGAAATGAATCTATAAACAAATGCCACTAAATCGAATCTCATTAGAACCTTTGACAATGTCCAAAGTTTCATATCACAACTTTCTCTCTCCTAGCTGTACTATGTATCTAATTTTTTATTTTTTGAGTTTATGAAGGCAACGATGGAGCAGATAGAGTGTCTACTACATTTCTATGACCTGAAACTTGATAAAAATATTTAATATGATATTTAGAAGCCAAAGGACCTTTTGAAACCATTTTTACCTTCAAGTAGATCTTCTAAGGTCGTACAAGTGCCCAAAAGTGTTTGTAAAGGGGTATTTTGCTAATTTTTTACATTAAAATTGAAAACTTGTCATTCTATGACCATATTTGAACCTTATCTAACATTAGGTACATTGTGAAACTTCTATAAATGTTTACCTTTGAAGGTAGTATGTACAACTCTTCATAAATAGGTCAAAAAGTGACTAAAATGATATTTTAACACATAAGAACATAATAAAAGGTTAATACATGATATTATGACCTTGAAGATACATTAAAAACCTTTTATAATGACTCTAAATCATGTCACAACTTTTAATACACTTGACAACATCAAGACCTTGTAAATGGCGCTTAAGAATAAACAAGTACACATGAGACCAAACCTTGAACAAGGTTAGATAATGACTAATGTGACCACATGGATGATATTGAGGACCATTTAGGACCATAACAAGACCATATACAAGTTTCAACCTAGAAGGATTGACCCATTTTGACTTGGGGTCAAAATTTGGTCAACATAAATAAATAGTGGATTAAAGGTTTGATTTGGTGATGGAGATATGGATCATAATGGAATGTATAATGTTTAGGAAACAAATGAATATCATGATTTTTAGACACACATAATGTTTTTGATTATGGATTCGACATAATTTTTAGTATGGCAGGCCTAAATACTTCTAAGGATGTTCTCGATAAGACCACCAGATTTGTTTGTTATTTGGGCCTAAAAGTAGCTACCATCTAATTGTGTTGTATAATGGAAGTTATACTGATGTTATCTTTAATAATATATTCATTAAGTGGTGAAAAATTATTGTTCTCAACTATTATCACCTCAAATATTTTTTTACCAATAAAGTTATTATTATTCTATGGCGCCTTTGAGAAGCTTTCACTAAGGAGTGCTGACTTTTGATTTTAATTATCTTCTAAAACCTCAAATGAGGTTTCACTAGAAGATGTTGAGTTTGAAATTTGATTTCCCCCCAACACCTCTAAAAAGGATTCAATAGGAGATTATTCTTATTTTGTATGAATGTGGTATTGGTCCCCATAATATTTTCACCTAATATGTCACCATGGATGCAATTCAACAAAGTATGATTCTATTGGTCCCAATCGATGCTTGTGGGAGGTGGAATGTCAATATAATGGATATGTTGGCTAGTGGTAATGGTATGTGGAATGGTAATGAAATGGGAAGAAGTAAAATAATCCTCGTAGAAGATAATAGAGAACTTGTGTCGAAGCTGAATTAATCATCCTCAAAAATTGTGGAAGGATCACAAATGTATTCAAATTGATTTGCAAGGCATGTGTAACCAATGTTGTAAAAACCATGAATGTATTCTTATTTTGAAGCTGAGTATAACTCAAGAGACTCTGAATTTGATGTTGAGACTGATGTTTATTCTACGTCTGATGTTAAATCTAATATTCATTCAAAAATAGAACTTGATTTAAATCTTGATTCTTCATCTAGTGTGATAGAAAAGATGATATGTTGAATGCTTTTTATTAGACAAGTAAGGGCTTGTGATGGCATAATGGTCTATTTAAAAATAGATTCTTCATCTAGTCCCTTAAAGAGAGATAATAACTTGATGGGTGATTCTACAGAGTATGGATTATCAAATTGAGACTCCTCAATAAGGGGTAAAAGGTCAAGAGACAAATCCATAAATACTAGCTTATCAAAGGGAGGCTCTTTAAAAATAAGATAATGGTCGAGATAATGATTTACCGAAAGTGGTTATAATCATTAAGAAGTGACTTAACAAATATTGGTTTGTTAAAGTGAGACACCTTGACAATAGGTAAAGGATAAAAACATGATTCATCATAGGTTAACATGTTACAAATGGGTGGTTCAACAAAAACATAATGAATTAGTTGGTTCTCTTGCCCTTGTCTAACACTAGGATATAAAATATCAGATTTGGACACTTCTTGGTCTTTGAATGATGTCTCTTGAAAGGGTAATGATTAGCTCTATTGTGGCTCAAAGTTCAGCTTCGATTTTCTAAAGTGGGAGAAGGTTGGAAATGGATTAAGAATGATCAGTGGTTGGATAACAATATCTTTTTAAATGGGCTCATATATGATGTGCTCAACAAAGATTAGTTACTATTTTATTCTTTTAGGAAATGAAGTGTTTAATTTCTAAGTAATAAAGGTCTAGAATATATGGAAAATTATGGTTTAATGTTGTAAAATACATGTTTACACTAATTTGATCAACTTAAATTACATAGGAAGGAGAAGACAAAGAAGAATTAACTTAGCTAGTTTTGTGCTAAAATTAATGATTATGAATTTGAAATTGGAGGAGCAGGAGTGGGACAGTTTCTGAATTCTAGCTCTGGTCTCTATTTTTTTATTATATAGGAGCATCAAAAATAGGACACCCTAGTGTCTGATGCTATAGTCCTTTCTCAACACATAAGGCTAAAATCTTTCTGGGTTCTATTCATCTACTTAGTCTGACCTTGCATACTAAATTTCAAGTCTTGGAAGTCATTGGAGCTTGTTGTAGGTCTATTTCAATCTTTAGTACTTGTATTAGTTTGCACACATAGAAACAACAAATATAATCAAAGCAAAAGGGGGAAAATTTAGGTTGTGGGAAGAATTATCGTACAATCAAGAACCCTTGTTATTTTGATTGTTTCCTATATTAACCCTCATGCTAAGGGTATCAGATTCAATGTATTTCTCCTTTAGGGAACATGCATAATCAATGTGCACGATTGATGCAAGAATGAATTTTGCTCAAGCCCTTCCTTGATCAAGCATGCCAATCTATGTGTCATGCAAAGAATGTTGAGCTGTAATATTGATTGATTTATTTATGTCTAATGTGCCAAAATAGTAAGTGTTAGATATAAAATGCCTTATATAGTCCTTTACATAGGAGACCCATTATTTTGAATTTAGGAGCTTTATTTGCATTTGGATAACATTGAGAAGCTTAGGAATAAAGCACATAAAAAGGGTAAGACTCATCCTATAAAAGAAACTGACCATTGGGGCTAATTTTTCACTTGGAAAACTGTGTCAAAAATAGGACACCCTAATTTCCATCACACCAATCCAATTTGGGCATTGTTATCTATGGGCTATGGGACTTGGAGGATGGGTCGTGACCTAAAATATGTACTTGGGTCTAAAAGGGATAAATTTGGAAAGATACGGATGAACAGGGATAAGCAAAATGATGTCTAAAAAATGTAGTAAGACAAATCAGATAAAAAGACATGGCTAAATGTGAATAAAAGATCATATTCTCCAATCAAAATCTCCTATGAAAGGACTATGAAAAGACATAATATGTGTGTTTTCTTGACCAATTTAGGGTGTGTATATTTCCCCCCCTTTTAATCTAGTGATGCAATGAAATGAATTACTAGAGTAAAATAAACAAAGAACATACATATCAAAACTTACCTATGTGAAGATAAGTGTGATGAAGAAAAGGGTCCAACTTCATGGCTAGGGAAGTGGATGAAGAACTAAAATAATGCTCGAATAAAGAAGGAATCCTTGTAATATAATCTTTTTTTACTGAATCTAAATAGTTCCTAGATAAAGAAGGAATCTTTGTAATAGATGCCCCCTGTACTGAATCTAAATAGTGCTTGGAAAAAGAAGGAATTCCTGTAATAGATGCCCCTTGTATTGAATATGAATAGTGCATAGAAAAAGAAGTAATCCCTATAGTATATGCCTCCTATATTGTATCTAAATAGTGCTTAAAAAAAGAAAGAATCCCTATAATATATGCCCCCTGTACTCAATCTGAATAATTTGAACTAGATTTTAGAAGTGCTCAAAGGTCCAAAACCAATGCATGTCCTCTATCCTTCACAAACTTTTGGGTCTGAGTCTGAGTAATACTATGGACCAATCACTGTAGACAATCATATATTCCAACCTGGTGACAACCTGAGTAATGCGTGGGTATAAACCAAAAATGTTGGTAAATGTGTGAGAAAAAGATGGTATGTCCTACCATCTTAATTTGTATAATCCTAGAAGATGAAAGACATGAACACCTATTCCATGCCCCAAAATATAGTATGTGAGAGATGCATCTGAATAATATGGAAATCTATATGCCTATATGTGATATGATTTATCATGTCATGTCTCATGTGCAAAACTAGAGATCAAAATAATGTGCTATGCATTATGCCTATAATCTGTTATCTGGTCTATAATATGTGTGAGGCATGTAGTAATGTACATGCCCCTAAATATGGTATTGAGATAGTTTATATATCTATAAATTGAAGGTGTTTCCTTTTGAATGTCTTGAGTAATGCTGAGTGACCCAATGTAATTTGAATCATTATATAATCTTGACCAAACTTAAGTGAGTGATGCTAAATGACCCATATAATTTGAGCCACTGTATAATATTAACCAATCTAAACTAAGAAATGCTAAGTGACCCATATACTCTGAACCATAATTTAATCTTGACCAATTCAAATTGAGTAATTTTGATAATCTAAATATTAGAGGTGTAAAAACCTTGCCAAGTAACCCATGTAGTATGAATAATTATATGTTTTGACTGATCTGAGCTAAATTTGATAATTTTATTGCTAGAGGTGTGAGAACCATGGTGTATCCATCAATGAGAGTGGATAGGTGTGTTGGATAAGTCTAGAAATATAAATAGTAGGAATGATGCCCCCCTTTTGGGGAGAGGGATGAAATCTATGATAGAGGAGGTTAAGCCAAAAGTGATGATTAGTGGAGAAATGTATAGGAACTTGGTTGGTATGTTTTGAATAGATCGAAAGTTTATTATTGAATTGGTGAGATTAAATTTATA
>JARHVA010000252.1:2610000-2650000 GCA_037957365.1 Torreya grandis | reverse complement strand
ACCAAGGGGTCAAATGAACACCACCAAATCTTTCAATTTGGGTTTAAAATTGAACACACTTTTAAATTTTTGTTTGCAATATTTGTTTAAATTTTGTTTGGAAAAAAGAGGAATGTTGTGTGTATGCTATTCCATTTTTCCCCTATAGGGAACCCTTAGAATCAAAATCGCCATTCCTATTAGAAGCTAGCCTAGTCCAAGGCTTAGAAAGAAAGTCATCTAGAGCACTCCCCAAAAACTTGTCAAAGTTTGGGTGATCCTCAAAATGACCCTAAAGTTTTTCTACTTTTATGATTTATTTATGTTCATTGTATATTGGCTTGTGAGGGGGAATTCATCACCTCTCACAAGTTATTTAGGGAATATTTGACCTAGGGTTTCATCTCTAGGCATTGACTTCATTTGACTCTTTTAGAGTTGCACACGAAACATAGTGGAACTTTGGACATCACACTACACTGAGCAAACAACAAGATGTAGTGGTTATAAAAAGGAATATACATTTTTGCAACAAGCTAAGTGATATGGGCCCAAAATACATGATTTTATTTTTCATTGTTTGGCATGAAAGTCATTGTGCAATTGATTCCCCTAGATCGTTCAGAAACTTGTTAGATTTTAGACAAATCCCCACTTGTTGTGGAAGTATTGTTGGTCCAAGGTGAACCTCAAGGTCCATGTCATAGTAATATCATTTGAGAGAAGGGGGGGGTGTAAAAACCTACTATATAATGTGCATTTACTTTTGGATGAACACCTAAAATCCTCTCAAATGATGTATATTGATAGATTCTAACAATACCAAGCAACCTTGTCAGTTTAGGATCTAAAGGAAATTAATTAGTTGGTCTTGTCCTAGATTAAAGTCTTGTTTAGAGTCAAAACTTGGTGTAAAAAAATAATCCAAAGCAAAAACATAGTCCAAATTTCCATTTTAACAAAGAGGTGTTATGTTGTCTACATGAGATTATCAATTTGCCTTATTCAAAGTTTATCAAAAACATGAGAGTCATATCATCCACTTTGGCATAGTTATGCTGCCCAATTGAGTCTAAAACTTTACCAAAGTTGTTTAATTCCTTCACTTATAGTCTAAATTTGAAATTGCACCTTTATAAGTTCATAGAGTTGATGTGTTAAGTGGGTTCATCATTTGCACTAAACTTGAAGGAACTTAGGCTCAATTTTCCTTTTAGGTTGAAGGTTGTTTAAGACTCATAATCATTGCCATTACTTGATAGACTTAAGCCATTTTGTGTTAAACACTTGTACCTTTGAGTCAATGAACCATAGCATTTTAGGGCAAGAGAAGGTGGGTTATGTTGTCAAAATTGTGGTAAAATGACTTTGCCTTAGAGAGTTTTTAAAGCAAACCTTTTGTCACACCTTTTGGATAATATAGCATCGTTATGCTACCAAATCATTTCAAATATTGTTTCATAGACCTTCTTGAATAGAGTTAAAAATTTGTTCCTACATTTTTAGATCAATTTGAGTGTACTTTTGTGATCCTTTATCTAAAACACAGTCATACTGTTTACCTCTATTTAGCTCATTTCTCAAAGGAACCAGGTTTTATACCTTTTTTGTGAAGAATGTAAACTATTGCTAAAGTGCCTTTTGTTTCATACCTTATACCTAGTTGATCAAGTTCATGACCAAGAATTAGATGCCTAGTGTTTTTTAGAAGTATTTCAAATTTGTTAAATTAGAACTTCTATCATTTTCAAAGTCTAGCTTTTGATGCCGTTTGGCCAAGAGTATTAGCACATGCCTTGTTTGAGCCTAGATTTTGACACCATGTTTGGCCAAAAGACCTAGTAACTTTTAAATTCCTAGATTAGACTGATTTGAAAAAAATTGACCTTAGAGTTTGGCATTTCAATTTTTTAGTCCATTAAATTGCTTACCTTTGTGTGAATAGTGAAACATTAGATATTTTACACTAGCTTGTTTCCTCACAAATCTTTGCATAAACCTTTTGATCTTTTTGACAAATCTAGACCAAGTGGAACATCATCTATTGTAGATATTGTTTATTTTTAGAGTTTATAGAACTCTTTGACCCTTTATCACAAAACATTGACTATGAATCCCAACATGGATTCCTACACTCATAGTGGACTCATGTACAACCCAGGGATTAGTAATGTAGTTACATAAGAAGAAATGGTGCAAGATCCCTATGTTGATAATATTGCTTATGAGATGGATTATTATCCTACTCAATCAAGAGCACAATGTCAAGATCCATTGGCTAATTATTTGGCTAACACACCACCTTATTCAGAATAGGACCAAGAACAAATCATGAAATACCTATCCATAATACCTATAGTAGATGAGATAGTTCTTCAATAGTCATATTCTACTAATACAACTTCCATGTATGATCCATTTTTGTTTAATAAACATTTTTTAGAGAAAAAATATGAGATTTTGGTTAGAGCCATAGAGGTAGGGGCCAAGTTTCCAGCAAACTTCCCCCATGAAATTTACCAAGTCTAGTAAGAGTGCCCCATAATATCATTTACGATCAATAGGCTTATTCTATCAATCTTATGGCTCTATTCCAAACAACGTATCAAGACCCTAATATATCCAATTGAGGTAAAAACATCATGGAAGATCACTTTAACCAAATGCAGACAACATATCAAACCTACCTGAATTTAGCACACATGACTTTAATCAGATGAACATGGTAAGTAAGCCTCTCATTTACCTAGTGCCTTCAATACAAGTGTTGATATAATTAACTAGACAAGAAAATTTGATTTCTAACCTATTTATACAAACCACTCTGATAGATAACTTGATGCATATGCCAGTTATTGAAGAAGTGTCTTCAAATTCTACACTAAATAGTGAGCCAAACATAGTGGATAATGTGCAAATAGCATCCAAGCCTGATCAAAGTGGTACTAATGCAAAAAAACACTAGCCAAGAACATGTACCTATAGTTAATCCCATGAGTAGATCATCATACCAAGGAATATGAGTTTCTACACCCCAGCCTCAACTAGTTACTTCCTCAAGTATACAACCTATGGGATTAGGTAATAAAACAATGACCAATGCCACACCTCAATGATAGAATCTGATGAATCCTACTCCTCCTTAACAAGTAATGAGTAGTATTCCACAACAATAGACACAACCTAGTATATCAATGAAATAAAGGACATACAATGCCACCTCATTCAGGGGCAACTAATATTCCACCTCGCCAGGTAATGACAAACATACCTCTTCAGTCACAAACTAATATGCCAATTCAAAACCAAGCAATGATTAGTCAACAATGTACAAATATTGGTCAGTGACAAATGTTGAATCTATAACCTACTTTCACTTCTTCACAAGGATTCATGCAACAAAGAGGTCTTAATGTTTCTTAGGTACCTACTAGACAACCATAGGTTCAAAATATGGCACAGAAATAGGGTCTTGTTCCACAAGTTCCCACTCAAAAAAAAGGTTTGATTAGTTGATAGCATGTCCCTTTTCAACCATATTAGGCATATTATAGTTATATCCCCCATCCCAACCATAAAATCCTCCAAGTCAAACCTTTATCACAAACCCAAACTAGAATATTATGCAAGAAAATGTGCAATTTCTAGTACATCTTAATCCATGTATGTGTATTCTTGTTCCATTCCCAAACCAAGCCAATATACCTCAATAGGTGTCTCCATCATACCTTGGTCAAAGTGTCCCACTTGTGACCTCCCAACTAGCTGCCCAAACCAATGTTCTCCCTCAAACCAATATCCCTTCCAGTTTCCTCTCCCAAGAATTACAACAAATGAAGGATGCAATTTCTACCATTCAAGCTACGAAGTAGACTAAAAATTTCAAATTGGATGACATGTGTTCCTATCCATTCAACATGGAGTATTTGCATATACCATTTCCTCCAGGATATGAACCACCAAAATTCTATAAATACAAATAAAAAGGTGATCTTAAGGCTCATTTGATCTAATTATTTGTCACATGTCAACCTATGGCATATAAAGACATGTACCTTTTGCTATTGTTTCCAAGGAGCTTGGCTGGACAACCCTTGGAGTGGTTTCTGAAGTTTCCCAAGAATTCAATAATGTTTTTTGATGATCTTTCTAATCAGTTTATGCATCACTTTTACTATAACCTCGAGCATGAGATTTTGTTAGTAGACCTAACACAAGCAAATCAAAAAGCTGGGGAGAGTTTTGCAAGTTATTTACAGTGATGGAGAGTCCTTTCAATCCATTTTACCCATAGTTTATTGGATAAACATTAGCTGCTGTGTTTACCAAAAAATTTCACAGTGAGATAGCTTATCATTTAGAACTACAATGTGTGCATACATTCAAAGAAATCATTAATAAATGTTTGTTGATTGAGTGGATGCTCATCAATAAAAGGATCATCAAGATCAATTCAACTAATCAAAATCAAGGTACCAATTAGGAAAATAACCAACATCATAGTCAAGCACAAACATCACAATTGATACAGGCCAATAACCAAGAAAGACCGAAGCAATTCAATCGAAATATGAATGTTATGGGAAATGGAGTAACCAAATCTCATCATGTCCAAACTATGCAAACCTAATTCACACCACTTTTTCATCTTAATACTACCTATAAACCTCTTCAACCAATGCTATAAGCACAACAACCAAGACCTACACAACAAATACAATAACCTTTACCATTACAAAACCCTCCTCCTAAGAGAATCGTGCCTGCACGTCATGTCTTTAGAGACTTAGGAGAGCCTATTTAATCAATATTTCACAATCTTGCTATCACTAATCTGATTAGTTGGCCTATACCAAAACATTACTTGTAAGGCATTCCTTACCCTAATTGGTATCGTGAAAATAAATTTTATGACTATCATCAGGTCAACAGGCATAACCTGCAAAGATGTGTCCAAATCAAACATTTAATTGAAAATATGTTGGAGAATGGGGAGATAACATTGGATAATGGTGCTTTCACTTCCAATCAAACTCTTAGGATTTATCAAAACCCTTTTCCTTGACATAACAATCAACAACAACAAAATAATCAGCAATAGCAACAAAATCAATAGTATTAAATTCAGAGGCCAAACCAACAAAATCAACAAAATCAGTAGCAAAATCCATAATGAGAAAATAATGGACAAAACCATGGTTCGAATGGTAACAACCAATAAACCTACCATGCAGTTGCACATGACTACAATAGGGTTGTAGGTCATATTGTAGGGGGTAGCATTAATACCATCTCCATTAATCCTAAACTAAGCACTAATCAGCCTAGACCATTTGTAAACAATACTATCCAACCAAATTACATGGATAATCTTTCTTTGATCTAGGAGTGCATATAGGCAAACCAAAAAACTAGGACTTTCACTTTTGGATCTTATAGCAATAACTCAATATTTCCACATGACCACATGCAAGTGCACCAACAACCAAGACTTATCCTATCTAGTCCCACATCATTTCCAATATTAGTTAGAAATAATGGTCTAGTATTTAATCCTAATTGTGTAATCACAAATTACAGGTTGAAGATTACTATCTTAGGCCCACAACCATCTGCCACTTTGCCTATCATCCAACCAACTGCTTAGCCTCAGAATAAACCATTCACTACTAACCAAGACAAGAAGTTTGATATTGTGGAATAATTGTAGAAGACACCATCACAAATTTATATTTTGGATCTGATACGAATGTCAATAGTCCATAAGAACATCTTGAATGAGTTTTTAACCCAATCCACTAATGTTAGTGACATATCCCCTGATAAATTTCAATATTTGGTTGGACACCTAGCTCTCCATCCCAACAAGTCACATTCAACCAAAGTGATATGTCTTCCCTTGGCCCACTCCATAACAATCCATTTTACATAGAGGTTTATATAAGAAGAGATAAATAAAAATGTGTACTTATAGACAATGGATCTAGCCTCAACATAGTGTCTCTCAAGCTCATCAAGCTTCTTGGGTACATAATGATAGATCTCCAGCCAAAAATAATAACTATCAAAGCCTATGATAATTAGGAAAGAGAGTCATAAGGCACCATTAGTTTTCTAGTTATCATTGGGCCTTTGACCCATGATACACTTTGCCACGTGATTGATCTTGAATTATCATACAATATGATTTTAGGTAGGCCATGGTTACATGACATTCATGTAGTCCCATCAACACTGCACCAATGTATCAAGTTTTCCCACTAAGGGATGAAGGTGAATATTCTGGGAAATTTACACCCATATGAACACTATAAGCATCATGAGGCCAAATTTTAAAGATATAATTCTCAGTATGGCTTGAATCCAAGTTCCAAGAAGGATAAGGGAAAGGATAAACTTATTGATCCTTCATCAGATAATTGCATCGATCTTAATACCTTAGATTCCCTTTCCCACATACCACCTCCTAAAGCTTTTAATCACTTCACCATTTCAGATAATGGTGTTGGTTGAATATTTTGTCGATCAGCTTATTGATAAACAAAATAGGTCTGATCAGCCAAAGTAGGAAGATTGGTCATCCAAATGTGTAGGTTCACCACATCAAAAGGGGATTAATCTCTCCTCTCATCAAGGGGAGGTTCCCTACATATATGTGTGTGTGTGTGTGTGTGTGTGTGTGTGTGTGTGTGTGTGTGTGTGTGTGTGTGTGTGTGTGTGTGTGTGTGTGTGTGTGTAGAAAATAATACTCAAGGGTAGGATAAACCATCCATCTCTCTTTTTTCAAAGATGATGCGTGCGAATCAAAGGAGAAATCTTAGGGATAATGACAAAAAGCACTCCTCTTTTTTCAAAAATACTATTCAGCAAACCACAAGAATCTTCCTGGTAGTAATTTCAAAATGTAACCAAGGACGTAGTAACCAACAAATTGAGATGTAGCACAAAGTCTCTACCTCAATTGCCCAAGAGTGAGATACGAAGAACAATGAGGGCACAAAGTCATCCCAAGGTCATTTACATAGAAATAAAAAGAAAACACACTAAAGGCAATTATGGGGGCACAAAATCTCTCCACAATTGACTTTAGGACACCTTCTTGACTACTTTCATTAATTATGCTTGTTGAATTAAAGGAACAAAAAAATATATTAAGAAAAAAGACATAAGAACAGTTTCCCCAACAATAAAGATATCATAGCACAAAGTCTGAAAAGTCACTTGCTTTGTTATTCCAATAACAAAATATGATCAACAATCTGAGCTCAAAGTCTCAGTAATGCCTTTCAATTTAGGCAGAGTTTTGTTTTTAACAATGAGAGAGAGATAGCCCGACAATAACAAGAGAGTCCCTTATATAGCCTCTTCAAGAAGGACTTGGGAATAGTAATGCATCATGTTGCATTGAATTTTGTTAAGAAGACATGCTGGAATTTAGGGGCATTAACCCATTTTATTTTCTCAATGCAGAGAAATGGGTCATGCTATTGAAAGTTTGCATCTTTCAATATCCACTTGGCGGTCTACTTTTAGAAACATATCTGATGTGAAAATGTTTTTGGTCCTTCCTCGTCCTTCCTCCTTTTCTAGTTATTTGAATCGGGTCCTTGATTCAATTCTATGCTCTATTCCTTAGTCACTTCCTACTGGTCTTGGCCTTAAAGCCTTTGAATGCATTCGGGTATGTGCTTAAAACTTGCAAGGATCAATGGCTATTTCATTGTTGCGACTTTGACATCTACGGGCATGTCACTTTCCTCAGCAATTCCTTTGGCTTTGTCATTTGATCTTTCCTAGAGGGGGCCTTCCCTTCAGGGCCTTGAGAAACTATCCACTTTAGATCAAGAAGAGCCTCCCGCAAGAGTATCTACCCTTCGATCAACTTCAGATGGCCTTCAGGCTTCTTTTGGTGGGTTGATAAGTTATTTGTCTATTCTTTAAGGCTTTTCAAAATCAACGGCTATTTTATGAACCTCGAAATTGACATTCGTGCACCCGTCACTATGTTTGAATTTCTAACAGCTAATTTTCCATTCTTGACTTTGACGTCTTCAGGCGCATCACCCTTTGGACTTTCTTCAGCTTTCTCTTGATTTAGCCTTTTTTTCTACTTACTTCCTTTGGATTTCTTGTTTTGCATCCTCCCGAATGGAAGGTGACCCTTCGGCTTTGGGGAAGTGTCCTTTAATTTGGCAGCCGAGAGTCCCCCACAAGGGCACCTACCCTTCGGGGTTCTTCAGTGGCCTTTTGTCTTCAGAGTCCTTCAGAGCTTTCCCACAGACTTTTTCCACGGACATTTTCCCACAGACAAAAAGTCCGCAAGAATTGTTTTGGCTACTTTGTCTTTGGCCTTCAGAAATTATTTCAAGCTTTTCTCCTGCAGCTTACCTAAATTTCTTCAGACTTTTGTCTGAAGGAATTCATTTCTTGCCTTAGTGTTTCCACCGGGCTTTGCTTTATTTTTTGGTCTTTTAATTCTTTTGAAGAAAAAATCTGAAGGAATTATTTCAGACAATTTCCCTGAAAGAATTGTCTCCTTATCTTGTTCATTTTTCTGAAGGAATTCACTTTGTCTATTTTGCTGGGGGAATTTTTCTGAAGGAAATCCCTTTGCTCTTTTGGCCTTTGAATTGGTCTATTTTCCTCCTTCCTACCCTCTGCAAGTGTTTTAGGCCTTTCAAGTTTTTGCAATGGTTCACTTCGACTTCTGAGTGTCCTTCGCAAGGGTTGTTTGTCCCTTGGAAATTTTCCTTAGTTGACTTTATGTGAATCTCAAATTTTGACACGTGGCAACATCCACTACTCTTAGAAACAAAGTGAAATGAGGCTTGAAAGATGACACTTGGCAGCATCCACTGAGTTCTGTCAGGTTTTTGCTCGCTACCCTCTGCAAGGGTTCTAGGCCTTGGTTCACCATCCTCCGCAAGGGTATCTGATCCTTTGGCTTTGGGGCAACCCCTTAAACCTACCGATTGAACCAACCGATTGAACCAACTTTGGTTCAATGGTTCAATGGTTCATTCCCTTTGACCGCTTAAACTAAAATTCTTTGAAACAAGCCTTGTTGAACCCATTGAACCTTGAACCCATTGAACCTTTTAAACCAAAGTGGTTCAATGCTTCAATGCTTCAAGCCTCAAAAATTTGTTGAACCTTGATTGAACCTGCCTGTAGAAGCCTTTGAACCTATTGAACCATTAGTCCATCACTTCCTTCTAAGCTCTTTGATCTTCATTGTACTGGTTGAACCTTTGAACCTGTGAACTCATTGAACCCTCTAGTCATTGACCCTGTTGAACCAAAGTGGTTCAATGGTTTAATGGTTCAATGGTTCAAGCCTTCTTCTCTTTGAAGCAGTTGAACTTTGAACCTTGATAATGTGCTTAACTTTTGCTGATGATGTTGAACCTTTGAACCAATTAAACCTGTTGAACCTTGATGATTCAAGGTTCAATGGTTCAATCCTTGCTTAGAAGCTTGGTGATGAACTCTTTTGGTTGAACCTTGTCATTGAACTAACTTTGAAATTGCCTAAGTGTTGAGAGCTTGCTTCTTTCCTGTAGAGTCCATAGAAATCAACCTATGAAGTCCATTAAACTTGGCCTGCATAGTCCATAGATTTTCTTCCTATAGAGTCTATAGATTCAAGCCTGCAGAGTCCACAGATTCAATCTTGTAGAGTCCATACATTCAAGCTTGCAGAGTCCATAGATTTAAGCCTAAAGAGTCCATAGATTTAAGCCTGCAGAGTCTGTAGATTCCTGAGAAGCTTGAAAAATGAGGAATTTGAATGCTCAAAACAAATTTTAAGAAGGGAAGATATTATTTTGGTTTGAGGAACCAAAATAGTTCACATGTTGTCACAAAAATGAGTGATATTTTTGGGGGACAATAGCTGGCTCCAGTTGGGGAACTTCTATCAATTGTAAAAAAGAATTGAAGGGAGTAGAATCCAGAATCTCCAGTGTCTTCATGTGTACCATTGGGCTATGGAGTCATGTTACCCAAAAATGGAAGGCATCAAAAATGGAGACAAACAAAACAAAATAGAATTAAAAACTATATAAATATACATATGTACAAATGCAATAATCTGATACTTCAAGAGTTGAAGTGTTTCAGATGTTGCTTCTTGAGAGGCAGTGAAAATAGTGCTCTATCCTGATAAACTAACAAGAAGACATTTTGTCCCCAGAAATAGTGACAGGTGAATGGAACTCTCCACTAAGAAACCAATTTTTTGCGGCTTCCTCTTGGTTTTTTCTTCTTCTTGCCCCATGGTAGGATGTGATCTTCAATTTGAAAGCCATAACTCCTTGCTTTCATGGTGAAGGGTTCTTTTCCCTGATTTTGATTTACAGCATGGTCCATTACCATAATTGGTTGTTCTTTTAGTTCAGTCTAGCACATGATTGGATTTTCCACATCAAACTCCTGACAAACTATCAGCTTAGCATCTCCCTTGATGTGAAGGAGTTTGATCTCTTCATCTTGAGCAATCTTCAATTTGAGCAATAGAGACTCGCATCTAGCTATGTTGTTGGTGTTGTTGAATTGCAAACTGCATGAAGGAAGAATATCTCTTTGAGGAGATATCAACATAGTCCCGACTCCATCATTGGTGGAAGAATTGCTGCCATTGGATTCCAAGATCCAACCATCATCAGATACTGATTTTTCTTTAGACTTTCCATCATTAGAGAGGGAGGATCTTTCTTCATTTGTATTGCAACCTACTAGTTCTTCTACTATTCTAGTTGAACTGATTTCTGGGTTGACACTTTCAAGAATTTTATTAGGTGTTTCATGCACTTCATCTGTAGATAGAAATTAGTTACCCATACTTGAGGATTCAAAAAGAATTTGAGCTTCAGGGGCTGATGTTTGAGTGACCACATATATTTCCTCCTTTTTAGGGAGTAACCTCTTCATTATGCCTTTGACAGGGATTCTTTCCTCAGACAGGTCCATGCTTAGTTCTCCTCCCACGTCCTTGCAAAAATTTCATTCAAGAAAAATGACATAGGATGCTGGGATGTCAGCCACCAAGACAGTCATTTTAATTCTCTTGTCTGGAAACATTGCAAATGCAAATTGGGCATATTTAATTTGCCCCAGCAATGGTACTTGCTTGTTTTCCATGGAGAAATATCTCCCAAAGGTTTTGGTCAGTGTGAGACCTAGAGACTTAGCTACTTTAATAGGCATGACATTGTCAGATGCCCCATAATCAATGATGCAATTGTTGAGTTGATAACCATTTATCAATAAGGAAACATAGAAAGGTTCTATTTTCTCAGGGAAATTGGAGGAGTAATGACAAGATTATTTGGAATGGGCATGTTCTTTGGGGAATCAAGAATTATTTTATTAACCTCTTGTCTTGCAGGGATGGTTTGGTTCTTGACACTTTAGACCAACTTATACAATTGATCAGGATTGGACTGCAAATATTCAAATTTAGACATTTGAATTTTGGTCTTCTTGACATGATCAATTATGTCAAATGGCTGAATTGGACTAGGTACAGAGGAAGGTATTTCAACATTTTGAGTTTTAGGAGGGATGGGAGGAGGGTTGTTTGCGAAATTGAAGTAGAAGGTGAAGGTGAAATTGATGTACTTGTCTTTTGGGTGATCACCAGATCCTTTGACTGGAAAGGCAGAGTGGTTCCATGCTTAGCAATTGTAATTACTGGTTGAGGTTGCTCCTCTGTCTTCCCTTTGTCAGCTTTCTAGACTGATTGGTTCTTGGACCTAGTAAACACTACATATGATCAATCAAAAGCTTCTCCTTTGCTTTTGGGTTCATCTTAGTAGTTCAAGAAACCAATGTGGGAATCACTAGCTGATTCTTCTTAATCCTCTATGAAGAGATCAGCATCATTTTCTTGCTCAAACTCAAGTTGAAAAGAGAAAGCATGTTTTGTTTCCAAACATCCAACTGCTGGGTTAGTTGGAGGAGCTTCAAGGGCAAGTTTCCCTTGTGGGGGAGGAAGATGATCTAGCTTCCCTTGATTCCTGGCAGTATTACCTTGATATGAATGATTTGTAAATGTCCTTCTTGGCATATCTCTGTATGAATGAGCAGAAGACATTCCTTGCACCATTTGATTTTTGAGAGCAAGCAACTCATTTGCCGACTTTTGCACCATTGGATATGTGGTGCCTATAGATGAATATTCAAAAGATGATGGTCTATTTCTATTTGGATCTCTTTTTACCTTCCCTACTAAGATGAGATCATCTTCTACCTCAGTGGCCAAAAGTTGAGTTGCAGTAAGATCTATTTGACCAACACGTCTCAAACAAAAACTCACTTCAGGTAACTGAGAATTAATGAAGAAGCATTTGAGATTCTAAGCTGTAGGTTGAGCAATTACAAGAATTTTGTTCCTCAGTTTGTCAAACTTGGCTATGAAGTCCCTCATTGGTTCATGAGGTTCTTTCTTCATCTATGTAAGTTGAGCCATAAGTGCATGTGCATCTTCTGTAGGTTTGAATCTGGCTTCAAACTTAGCTTTGAGAGTATTCCAATCAGTTACTGATTGAGCTTATAGATGATAAAACCAATCTGCAGTAGCACCTTTTAATGTTTCTACAAATAGCCTGACTGCTACATCCTCAAATTCTTCTCCAATTATGCCACAGGCTATGCTGAAGGCTGTAATGTGTTAATTAGGATGAACTTTTCCATCACCATAGAATTTGGGGAGATTCTTCCTTGAACTGCGTGAAAGCTCATGTAGAGGTGGAGTAAGATTGAGAGGACCAAAAGAAATACCCCAGGGGACTTGAAATACCATTATATGACTATGAAAAGGAGGAATAACAAATCTCAGAGGGGTAATTATTAGCAAAGCTTTATCAACAGTATAAGTGGATACTTCGTTTAGCAATGGAGATCTGACTTTTGTAGGAGGAAATCTCTTGGTTCGTTGGAGGAAAAATGGTGAAATAAATAGATCAAAATTACTTTATTGTACCAACTCAAATACAGGATAAACAATACCTTTAGCCCTTTGGCTTCATGTATACCTTGAATCTGCTAGATTGTGAAACAAAAATGGAAAAGAATTGACCTTGCTTTAGTTTGAAGCTTGAGGCTTTAAACTGCGTGTTCTTTCCCAATTGGTGTGGAGGTGAATGGTAAGGTTATAATAATAATGGGTAAAACACAAAAATTGAATGGAGTCTATAATGGATAATGGTAGAGACTGATTTCGTCTAAAACTTGAGGTTTCAGAATGCACATAACTATATCCTTAGCAAAGTCACCAAAAATTATTACGCAAGGCTGGGAGGAAAATTTTAACAATGGGAAAGCACTGGAGCAGTTCATTCTTCCATAGTAGAGTATAATGGATAGGTTATAACAATAATGGGTTATATCCCTAGAAGAGTCGCCAAAGACTATTGGTTGAATATTTTGTCGATCAACGTACTAATAAACAAAATAGGTATGATTAGCCAAAGTAGGAAGATTGGTCATCCAAATGTGTAGGTTCACCACATCAAAAGGGGACTAATCTCTCCTCTCATCAAGGGGAGGTTCCCTATAGATATGTTATATATATATATATATATATATATATATAGAAATTAATACTCAAGAGTAGGATAAACCATCCATCTCTCTTTTTTGAGAGATGATGCATGCAGATCAAAGGAGAAATCTTAGGGATAATGATAGAAATCACTCCTTTTTTTAAAATACTATTTAACAAACCACAAGAATCTTCTTGGTAGTAATTTCAAAATGTAACAAGGATGTAGTAACCAAAAAATTGAGATGTAGCACAAAGTCTCTACCTCAATTGCCCAAGAGTGAGATATGAAGGACAATGAGGGCACAAAGTCATCCCAAGGTAATTTACACAAAAACAAAAAGAAAACACACTAAAGGCAATTATAGGGGCACAAAGTCTCTCCATAGTTGACTTCAGGACACCTTCCTGACTACTTTCACTAATTCTACTTGTTGAATTAAGGGAACATAAAACATATTAAGGAAAAAGACATAAGAATAGTTTCCCAAAAAATAAAGATATCACAGCACAAAGTCTAAAAAGTCACTTGGTTTCTTATTCCAATAACAAAATATGATAAAAAATTTGAGCTCAAATTCTCAGTAATGCCTTTCAATTTGGGCAGAGTTTTGTTTTTAACAATTAGAGAGAGATAACCCAACAATAACAAGAGAGTCCCTTATATAGCCTCTTCAAGAAGGACTTGGGAATAGTAACGCATCATGTTGCATTGAATTTTGTTAAGAATACATGCTAGGATTTAGGGGCATTTACCCATTTTCTTTTCTTAATGCAGAGAAATGGATCACTCTATTGAAATTTTTCATCTTTCAATATCCACCTGGTGGTCTACTTCTAGAAACATATCTGATGTGTAAATTTTTTTGGTCCTTCCTTGTCATTCCTCCTTTTTGGGTTATTTGAATCAGGTCCTTGATTCAATTCGATGCTCTGTTCCTTAGTCACTTCCTGTTGGTCTTGGCCTTAAAGCCTTTGAATGCATCTGGGTCTGTGCTTAAAACTTGCAAGGATCAATAGCTATTTCATTGTTGCGACTTTGACATCCATAGGCACATCACTTTCCTTAGCAATTCCTTTGGCTTTGTCATTTGATCTTTCCTAGAGGGGACCTGCCCTTTGGGGCCTTGAGAAACGGTCTGCTTTGGATCGGGAAGAGCCTCCCACAAGGGTATCTCCCCTTCAGGCAGTCTTTAGATGGCCTTCAGGCTTCTTTTGGTGGGTCGCTAAGTTCTTTGGTTCTTCTTTAAGGATTTTAAAAATCAACGACTATTTTACGAACCTTGAAATTGACATTCACACACCCATCACTACATTTGAATTTCCAACGGCTAGTTTGCCATTCTTGACTTTGACATCTTTAGGCACGTCACCCTTTGGATTTTCTTTGGCTTTCTCTTGATTCGGCCTTTTTTGCTACTTGCTTCCTTTAGATTTCTTGTTTTGCATCCACTTGAAGGGAAGGTGACCCTTCAGCTTTGGGGAAGTGTCCTTTAATTTGGTAGCTGAGAGTCCCCCGCAAGGGCACCTGACTTTTGGGGTTCTTCGGTGGCCTTTTGTCTTCAGAGTCCTTCAAATATTTCCCACAGACTTTTTTCGTGGAAATTTTCCTATGGACAAAAAGTCTGCAAGAATTGTTTTCACTGCTTTGTCTTTGGCCTTCGAAAATTCTTTCAGGATTTTCTCCCATAACTTACTTGAATTTCTCTAGACTTTTTGTCTAAAAGAATTCATTTCTTGCCTTAGTATTTCTGCTGGGATTTGCTTTGTTTTTTGGTCTTTTAATTCTTTCGGAGGAAAAAGTCTGAAGGAATTCTTTCAGACAATTTCCCCAAAGTAATTGTCTCTTTGTCTTGTTCATTTTCCCAAAGGTATTCACTTTGTCTATTTTGCCGAGGGAATTTTTTCAAAGGAAATCCCTTTGCTCTTTTGGCCTTTGAATTGGTCCATTTCCCTCCTTCCTGTCCTCCGCAAGTGTTCTAGGAGTTTCACATTTTTTCAATGGTTCACTTTGACTTCTGAGTGTCCTCCATAAGGGTTGTTTGTCCCTTAGAAATTTGCCTTAGTCAATTTTATGTGAATCTCAAATTGTGACACATGGCAGCATCTGTTGCTCTTAGAAACAATGTGAAATGAGGATCAGAAGATGACACTTGGCAGCATCCACTGAGTTCTATTGGGTTTTTGCTCGCTACCCTCTGCAAGTGTTCTAGGCCTTGGTTCACCATCCTCTATAAGGGTATCTAATCCTTTGGCTTTGGGGAAACCACTTGAACCTACCAATTGAACCAACCAATTGAACCAACTTTGGTTCAATGGTTCAATGGTTCATTCCCTTTGACTACTTAAACCAAGATTCTTTGAAACAAGCCTTGTTGAACCCATTGAAGCTTTTGAACCAAAGTGGTTCAATGGTTCAACGGTTCAATGCTTCAACCCTCAGAAATTTGTTGAACCTTGATTGAACCTACCTATAGAAGCCTTTGAACCTATTGAACCATTAGTCCATCACTTCCTTCTAAGCTCTTTGATCTTCATTGTACTAGTTGAACCTTTGAACTTGTGAACTCATTGAACCCTCTGGTCGTTGAACCTATTGAACCAAAGTGGTTCAGTGGTTCAATGGTTCAATGGTTCAAGCATTCTTCTCTTTGAAGTAGTTGAATTTTGAACCTTGACAAATGTGCTTAAATTTTGCTATTGATGTTGAACCTTTGAACCAATTGAACCCGTTGAACCTTGATGATTCAAGGTTCAATAATTCAATGGTTCAATCCTTACTTAGAAGCTTTCCGATGAACTCTTTTGGTTGAACCTTGTCATTGAACTGACTTTGAAATTGCCTAAGTGTTGAGAGCTTGCCTCTTTCCTGTAGAGTCTATAGAAATCAACTGGTGAAGTCTGTTGAACTTGGCCTGCAGAGTCCATAGATTTAAGCCTGCAGAGTTTGTAGATTCCTGAGAAGCTTGAAAAATGAGGAATTTGAATTCTTAGAACAAATTTTAAGAAGGGAAGAGATTATTTTGTTCTGAGGAACCAAAATAGTTCACATGTTGTCCCAAAAATGAGTGATATTTTTGGGGGACAACAAATGGATCGAGAGAGTTTGTGACCCATGATATATTTCATATTGCCAATCTTCCTCATAATCCAAAAACCTTTGGGAAACCTAAAGTCACCCCACATCGGCATTGACAATAAAAGAGTAAAGATATGGGACCTGTCATATTTTTACTAGCATCTAGGCTGGAACCTAACCCTCTTGAAGGAGATGAATCATGGTTATACAATGATAATGAGGATGATTGTTATAAAAATTCAAAGTATCCTATTCCCAATAGGATCATGGAGTGTCACAATTATGAAGGAAGAGGCCTCAGACTGAATCATCAAGGAACCATCGAGCCAATTTCCATGACTAAGTATGAAAGACCTTATAGACTTAGATTTAAATAGATTAGGGGTGACCCCACATATATTATTCAAACTCCATCACCAACAACGAAGTAGAGTCCGATCATAGCCTTACCTTTGATGACCTAGCTAAAACCAACTTATTTAATAACAATGCCATTTTTACCCTTATCTTGGTCATCCATCATAACCCATTTCCATTATATTATCCCCAACTAATAGATTGGGACCAACAAGAATCCAGTCTACCGATTGATGAGTTCTAGAATGCTGAGGCATTTTGTGATTTCTTAGGCCTTAGAGATAACATTCCATTTGGAGATCAAAAATCAAGATTATCAATCATATTGGATCCTGTATCCTATTTTGGAGAGCGAGTGAACACCCTTAGCCAAAAAAAATTATTAAAACATTGAGGTCCCAAAGTGAAAACCTCTTTGAGACACTTTCTAACTAGGGAGAAAGTAAAGATAAAAGCTAGTCTAGTGGTGAAAACTTGTCTCGGGCACCATTAGACAGGGGTGTTCATTCTTCTTCAAATTTAGACTAGGAGACCACCAAAGATGAACTTTCCTATGGATTTGAGTTTAGTTTTGAGAAACAACAAGTATTTAATCAAACTATTCAAGAATTTTTGACTATTTTTGCTACATGTCTAGATTTCCCATTAGAGGACTCAAATTCATCATGCATAGGGAAAGTTGAATAGCAAGTCCTAACAGAGGACCCTAACATAATCCAATAGTTCAATTCATTACCTGCTATCATAGAAGATGGTTCAACCTTTCTAGTGAAAGATACAATAGAGTTAAACATCAAGACTTCATCAGAATTGAAATGGATAAAATTAGGTGCATCCCTCACTGAGGAGGAATGTGATGTCTTTATGGCTCTGTTGAGATAATTTATAGATATCTTTGCATGGGCTTATTCTGACATGCCAGATTTGGACCCCACCTTGGTTATACACCACCTTGTGGTTAATCCTAATGCCAAATCTATAAAACAAAAATTGCGTAAGATGAATCCTCACATTATTGTATTATTAAAGAAAGAGTTGGAAAAAACTCTTAAAAATAGGATGTATCTGATCAATTGACTACTCAGAATGGATCTCTAATGTAGTACCTATTAGTAAAAAGCTTGAAGGCATCAAAATTTGTATTAATTTTTGAGACATCAACAAAACTTATCCTAAAGATGATTTTACATTTCCTAATATCAATATGATCATTGACTCCATGGCAGGTTATGAAATGCTTTCACTCATGGATGGCTTTTCAAGATACAATAAGATCAAAATAGCACCAAAAGATCAATATAAAATAGTGTTCATCACTCCATGGGGAACATTTTGTTATTAGCTGATGCCATTTGGCCTTAAGAATGTAGGAGCTACATATCAAAGATCCATGACTATCATATTCCATGATATGATGCATGATATTGTTGAAGATTATGTCAATGACATATTAGAAAAATCCAAGACCCAGGTCTACCATCCAATAGTGCTACATAAGATATTTGAAAGAATATGAGAGTACAAAGTCAGACTCAATCTAAATAAATGTGTGTTTAATGTAACTTCAAGAAAATTACTTGGATTCATCATGTCTCATTGAGGTATTGAAGTCGATTTAGCTAAATTCCATGCTATAACCAAAATGCCACCACCAACCAATTTAAAGCAACTTCATAGTTTGCAGGGTAAGATATAGTCAATCCAGTGCTTCATCTCTTAGATAGTAGATAAGTGTCATCCATTTACACACCTTTTGAAGAAAGTATTTATATTTCATTAGGATGATCAATGTCAAACAACTTTTCAATAGCTCAAAGACTATCTTATCAATCTGCATGTTTTATTACCTCCTATGCTAGGAAAGCCATTCTTATTATACCTATCATCTAATGATCATGCCCTGGGGGCACTCTTGCTCAACATGATGACAATAGAATGGAGCATGTTGTATACTACTTAATCCATACCTTGGTTACATATGAACATAACTATGCACCTATGAAAAAAGTTTGTCTAGCCATGGTTTTCATAACTCAAAAACTATGTCATTACATGTTGAATAATAAAACCATGGTCATTTCAAAGGTAGATCCACTCAAGTATCTACTATCTAAAATAGCTTTGCAAGGTAGAATGGATAAATGGATCATGCTTCTCAGTGATTTTGATAGAGTATTTCAATCATAAGGTAATCAAGGGATAAATTATCATAGATCAACTTGTTAAAGCACCTCTCATGGACACACAACCACTCACATTTCAATTTTTTGATGAATCCATAATGAGCATCATTGACACATCCTTTGAGGAGTAGCCTTGGAAGTCGTATTTTGATGGTTCACTTACTGCACATGGATTGTGAGCAATCTTATTATTTATTACACCATAGGGGGATCTAATCCCTAAATCTTTTAGAATCATCTTTCCTTGTACAAACAACATGGTCGAGTATGAATCACTTGTTGTAGGACTTTGACAAGTAGTGTAGTGGAATATATCTTGTCTCTAAATTTATGGTGATTATCAATTAATTATCAATTAGGTTAAAAATCATTTTTAGACCAAAGATGACAGGCTGGTTCCATATAAAGACATGGTTGACACTCTTAAATAAAAAATTGCAAACATTTAGTCTGAGCACTTACCTAGGGCTAGTAATAGAACTGTAGATGATATGTCTACTATTGTTTCTCTAATTAGATAAATTGATAAAGCTAGAGAGTATCAATTCCTCATCGAGAATTTATCAGCACCAACTCATGAACCGTCAATCATCGCCATGATTTATGATATTGTTGGTCCTAATTATATCTGGTAATCAGACCTTTACAACTACCTTCATGACCAAATTCTACCACCTAACCTATCTCAAAAATAAACCAAAGATTTCATTCATCGTTATGCTCATTATACTCTACTTGGATCCACACTTAACCATCATAATTTTGATGGAACTCTGCTTTGTTGTTTAACTTCAGTAGAGTCTACATTAGTGTTAAGATAAGTTCAGAGTATGTGGAGCCCATTCTAGTGGGGAAATCCTATCCAAAAAGCTCTTGTGTACTGGTTATTATTGGCCCACAATGGATTTAGATGCCACTGCATATGTAAAAAAGTGTGACAAATGTCAATGGCATGCTAATCTGATTCATGCCCTAGAAAAAACTCTAGAACTGATGCTGACACCATGGCCATTTTCTACATGGGGACTTGACCTCATTGGGAAGATTAACCCCACTTCATTTGATAGCCATAAACATATCCTTACCACCACTGAATATTTCACTAAGTGGGTTAAATCTATACCCCTCATGTGAATGAAAAGCAAATTTCTAAACATTTTCAACCATCTCATTTTCCACTACGATATCCCCTCTGAAATTATATTTGATAATGGAGGATCATTCAAAAATAAGAATATAGACCAATTTTGTGCTGAATATAACATCACACAAAAAATTTCTATTGCATATTACCCTCAAGGTAATAGACAAGCTAAGGCATCCAATAAAATCGTTGTCAATATTCTCAAAAATATTTTTAATAATACTAATCGTGACTGGCACCTCTAGATATTCCCTACCATTTGGGCATACCATACCAATCATCATACCCTTGTAGGAGCCACTCCATACACACTTGTTTATGGTTTTGAAGCCATCCTTCCCATTGAGGTTAAATTGCCTTCACTACGCATGTCTTTCAAGCATGTCCTAGATGATCGTGACTATTGAGTAGCTTTCCTACAAGAGCTAGACCTACTAGATGATAAATACATGGCTGCACTCAAAAATCTTCAAGCATATCAAAATTGACTAAAAGGCCACTATAATCAGTGTGTTAAGTATAGAAATTTTGAACTTGGTGATCTTTTTCTTAAAGAAAACCAAAAGAATACCACGACTAAGAAGAAACATAAATGGAAATTCAAACCCAATTGGATAAGACCTTTTATCATCACTACATATTATGAATCAAGAGCATACAAGCTTTCCATGCTAGATGGAGATGAACTTATAAAGCTGATAAATATTATTCATTACAAGTGGTACTATGCTTGAGTGTTAAGGTGTATTGTCTGTAAGGACCATTTTAGTTATACCATTTTGTCACTATTTTTCTTTATATACAAACCATTCTTATTCATCCTCTTTGCCATATAAACTTTCCACTTATGACCTATTACCCAGTATGTTCTAAAAACTTAGCCCATTTGTCCTTAGTTTTTATCATTCATTACACAATTTTAGCATTGAGATATCTAATTAGTTTATCAATTTGTTTAAGAACTTCAGATAGAGATATTTTTTTGGGATAATGTGATAGAAGTTTTGGAAATTATATCCTTCATTTGTTATTCCTTTCTTACCACCAGTCTTGTTACTAATTATAACTACCTTTGGACAAATTAGTACCTTTGATCTATGTCATTGTGTCCTAGTTATAACTACCTATGGGCAAAATAGGGGCAACATTAGACCTTTACGTACCAACTTACCACTTCTTATACCATGTTGTGACTTTTTACCAACTGTACCTATTTTGTTTGACTTGACTACTACACTAGTCAAATTCCTCCACTGTAAGGGAAGAACTATAGTGACTTGAGGTCCTACTCTGGGACTATGTAGGCAACACTCGATACTTGTTGAGTTTAGCTCAATCACCCTTATCCACCATGCTCTCATCATTGTGTCAGAAACTGAAGCCACACTCTTATTATTTTATGAGCAACCTAAGTTTGAACACTCTCACCATTTTATGAGTAACCTGAGCCATGCTCTCACCATTTTGTGAGCTTGAACCATTTGGTGTCTCATCATTCTCGATTAAGTTGAGATACTCTAAAACAATTCCAAAAATATTTGAAAATCAGTAAAAAGGAATAAAAACATTGACCACTTCTTTACCTTAGGGATTTTGGGAACCCTTACTATGTTACAAGCAAATCACTTATCATTTAGTTTCCCCATTCTTTTTCACCTTTTTCTCTCACGCACTTGCCATTTTTCAAGACCATTTATATTCTTCTATCACATCCATTATGTTTGTTTTCCTCAATTATCACATTCTTCCTATTCCTTTGGAGAACTACATTTGACCTGAAGTTTTTTATTGGATATTACATCTATGGAACCATGTAGGCAGCATCCACTTGCTTAGTGCATATTGAAACAACTTAGCCACCCCCTTCTTTTTCTTCTATTCCCCCATTTTTTTGGTTTGTTAAGTTATAACCTATTTTTTAGGGGAAATTTTCATAAGGTTTCTATTGCATTATTTATTTATTTGTTTCTACTTATTTTATTTGTTTGTCTACCTATTTATTTACTTTTAACACTATTGCCTTGATTCATTATCCATTGGGTGATTCCTTGATGACACTTATACTTGAATCCATCTATATTCATACGTTTACATTGTCATCATGGTTTTTATCATTAGTGCATTATTTTCTATTGAATATTGGATTACAGGAGTCAGTCCTCATGCATATTTCACAAAAGTCCTCATGATGTTATACCATGATGCCTATCAACACATGATATAACAAACCTAATATTTAAGAAGTCTATTAAGCAATGGTGGCATCTCTTCGATACTGACATCCCAATTTCACTCTCAATCATATCCCAAACAAAGTAATTAATCATAAAAGAATTTTAACCTTTATTAGTTTGGATGAGAGTCTTCACACTAGTAGGTTATTCCAATTCATCATTACCCTCTGTGTTAAGTTATCATCATCCTTGACCAATTTTATCATGTTTTCCATAATCGAGGTCCAATTATTATAACCACCTATGGGAAAATCATTGCACACCGTCCCACCTACATTTCTCATTGACTATAACTGCCTTTGGGAAAATCATTGTGTTGTCACCACTTTATTTTTTCTACCCATACAAAGGCATGTTATTATCTTGTTTGTCTATCCTAACTATGGTAGTTCCATCTTCTCAATGATTATAACTATCTTTGAACAAATCATTGTGTTATCATACCACATTGCCACTATCGAGGTATAATGCTTATAACTACCTTTGGGCAAACCATTGTGCACCATCCCACTTGCATTCTCAATGATTTTTGACTACTTTTTCAATATCATTGTGTTTTCACCCCATCATCTTTCTTTTCTTTGGTCCCCTCATTTCACTTCTTTCTTTTTGAAGGACCGTTTGTTGACCTCCTTGAGCCAATTGTTCCCTCGAGGGGGCATCATACAATCATTTTATCATCATTGCAGTTGTAGCCATACAAGATCTTTTCGTTCTTTGAGAAGACATTACTATGCTTATAGCTTTCAATGCCTTCCCAAACAAGGGAAAACTATAGACAACTAAATCTGGCCATCGATGACCTCTAATCAGGGTTTTCGTTAATTTCCACCCAAAATGCACAATTTGGCCTAAAAAAACTAAAATGTGCTAAATGATGTGAAACTGACATATTCAAGTGCCAATTTTGGCCAAGGTATCCCTAAATGGGCTAAAAAAATTTATGGGTCAGCTAACTTTGATCAGATCATTTTGTGTCAAAATGCCAATTTTGCACTTGGGTGCTCTAGATTGCTCTTACCTATCAAATATTTTGCACAAGACATGCCTTTGTTATTTGTTGTTGGCAACATCATAAATGGGAATATTATTCTAACACATTTTACATCACCTTTTAATTCCAATCCAATCAAATTTAGGACCAATAATAGGGCATTCTAATCAAATTGAGTAATTTGTGCATAAAGTGCTTAAACATGCTTAACAACTAATTAACCCAAATCAAGGTATAATTAATAATTAAATTGAAACTTATTGAATACATTATTTTGGAAATGAATATTTAATATCTACATCATCAGGTGACCTCATTTCTTGAGAAGACATCCCTAGGCCATAAATACCACAAATATCAAGATTCATGCCTCTAATGCCTCATCAAAGACCTCCATGCCTCTTAATTGCCCCTTTTTCCAATGTCATGCTGAGGATAGTTACAAAATTAATTAAAAAAATTTAATTAGTCCTCAACCACACATCTCAATCTTAAGATGGATGGTTTAGGTTAATTCTGATCAAATCCAAAAAATTATAAATAGGAGGCCTCACCACATGAATTTTAAGATTTTTTGATGCAAAGTTATAATGCCAAATTGGTTCCAAAAGCTTCATAAAAATAATATTATAATGCCAAATTGATTCCAAGCCAAGCTAAGACACAATCCAAAGGTGCCAAGGAGAGATAGAGGTATCCAAGCTTCTATTTCCAAGGACTTCATGAGCACAAGCCAAGCAAGCCACTACAACAAGAATTTTAGAGCATCCAAGGAAGGTAAAAAAGGCTTTTTTTGCATTTTAGTTGTGTGTTTTATTCATATTTGTTAACTAATATCTCCCTAATGTCTAGGCCTAGAGATTTTATGCTATTAGTGTGTTTATTTCATCTTTTTTTCATTTTGGAACTAACACTATACTAACCATCCTCTCTTGAGTCAAATTCCTAGATCACATATGTGACTATCTATGTAATAGATGTGGATCTCATCGATTAATAGAAGGTAATGTGATTAACCTCCTATCTAGTAGTGATTATAATATGGTAGATAGGCTATCCCACTCTAAATAAAACTATAGTGGTGTTTTACTATTGTTATTTGTAGTGCATACTGTAGGTTGTGTTATAAAAACTAGCTCTTTATTCTTGACTGGCTACTTTTCTATTTGTGGTCTTCTATCTTGTCTAAGACAAGGTGGATGCTGAGTGGTAGGATCTATATCTGAAGATGTTGTTGTGAATTCTAGAGTGATCGGATCAACTGAATCTGCCCTAATTAATCCCAATTTATTTTCTAAAGCTAAGACTATGTAACACAAATGTCTAAAATAAGGATCTATCTGATATATTAGATGTTTGAGGACAGGTTGGTGAAGGCCCTTGATGAAGATATGTTGAATCTCTAGATCTGCTATTTTGTATATCAATCTTAACAAATGAGCCTTGAATCTTAAAATATACTCACTAACTGGATCTAAAGGATTATGATGTAGTGTGGCAAGTTTATCATATGTAACATGAGGGCTCATGTTTATAATGTAGTTCCTAAAAAATGCCTCCTCTAAGTCATCATATGTGTGTAATGAACTAGTGGGGAGTATATGAAAGAACCAATTTTATGCACCTCCCACTAGTGTTTTTTGAAACAACTTGAGTAGAATCAAAGGACTCACATGAGGTGGCAAAGCCTTATCAAAGGTCTGAAGATATGCGAATGGATCTCTAGTTCCATCAAAGTGAGGTAATGATGGTGTCTGGAAATGCTTAGGCAATGTAGCTTTTATGAATATCTTTGGAACAAGGTTACCATGTAGATCATTGGCATCCATCCAAGATTTATAAGCTTTGTTTTCCAAGGTAAGGAGATATACTTTGTGTTGTAGTTCACCAACTACATGCATCAAAGAGATGATCTCATGGGATGGTACATTAGTATCTTGAAGTGGTTCATTTAATTGTTGAATTTGATTGTTAATTTTAACCATGGGAATGCTACATTGCAAGTGGATCATAAAGAATGGGTGTTCTCACTTGAACCTTGGGAGTAAATGTAACTTAGACCTTACTAGAGGGATGTGGGCTACCATTCTCTTTAGGTGAAGAGTGAGAACTAGGTTCTACTATAGTGAGGAGTGGCTTGGGAGATTCATTGGTATATTTATATTTTAGTGAATCACCTTCTAATTTAGTATATGTGAAATTAAAATTAACATGTGCATCATTTGACATAGAATCATTAATAGCAGTAGAAACATCATTTTGACATACATGAGATTTGAGAGGAGTGAGAGAAGGATTAGAATCGTGAGATGCATTTTTTTCTTCACTATATGCATAATAGTCATCATTATTCCATGCATTATCACAATCTACATTTTGTGCATTTTGTCATGGATGGATTATATGCATTTTCTTCATTTTCAACATGAGAAAGAAGAGTAGAAGAGTTATCTTTGGAAAATTATTTTGAGAGAGTAGAGTTAGGAACACATAATGCATCATTTGAACCATGCTTTGGTAATTTGATTCTATTGTATTTATATTTTTGTATTTTGAACATAGTAATAGCAAAAGGTATAGAGAGATTAGGTTCACATGGAATCAAATCATCACCAATAACAGGTTAACTTGGAAGTGCATGATTAATTTGTGCATTGTGTCTAAGAGAACGAGGTGAGAATTATCTTTCCCATTTATCAAAATTATTTTTATTAGAAGAAGGAATAAAACATATGGGTTTAAGAGAGAAAGGTTCGTCTATTTGTGATTCACCTTCATCATTATGTACATCATCATATCCTTCATTACAACAATAGTCATTTTGTTCATTATAAATGAAATCATTTTCTATAGTTTTAGCTAATGTGTAATTTTGCAAATTTGTCCAATCATTGTCATAATTGTAAAAAAAATTTAAAAATTGATCTATGGGATGAGGAGGAATTGCCTTTGTGGCCATTTTAACACCAAAGAGAATTTTGAAAATTACTATGAAGAAAATAAATGCACAAAGAACTACTAATATTGAATTTTGGAAATTACTTTTGATAATCCAAACAATTTGCAATAATTTCAAATTATTTTTCCAAAAATTGTCAGGGAGGGAAATTTGAGGTTTGAGGACCTAGTTTAGAATTTTTAAGAATTATGAAATAATTTTAAATTTTAAAAATTATTTGAAATAGGATAAATGCACAAAAAATTAATATATAAATCAGAGTTTTGAAAATTGAATTTTTGCACAAAAAACTAATAATTCTTAAATTTTGAAATAATTTTTGACAAGGTAATTAATTTGCAAAAAATCCAAAATAGTGTTGTAATTTTTTTGAAGAAAGGCTTGTTGTTTGATGACCTAGTTTTGAAATATAGGGTTTTGAACTAGGGTTTTAGAGTTTTTGAAAATTTTGTAATAATTTTAAATTCTAAATTTTTTTTTTGAATAGGATAAATGTACAAAAATTAATACAAAAATCAGAATTGTGATAATTAAATTTTTACATAAGTGAAGGAATAACCCTAAGTGTGGCTAGGGTTTTAGGTTTTTTATTATTTTAGGAAAATAAGTGTTTAATTCCTAATTAATAAAGGTTTAGAATATAGGGCAATTTTTTGTTTAATGTAGTAAAATATAGGTTTATGCTAATTTGATCAACTTAAATTACATAGGAAGGAGAAGATAAATAAGAATTAACTTAGCTAGTTTTGTGCTAAAAGTGATTATTCTAAATCTAGAATTAGAGGAGTAGGACTGAGATGGTCTGTGAATTTTGATTTTGGTCTCTATTTTCTAATTTATAGGAGTGCCAAAAATAGGACACCCAAGTATCTAGTTCTATAGTCCTTTCCCAGTGCTGTTGTCCTAAGGCTAAAATATTTTTGGGTTCTATTTGTTTGCTCAATATGACTTTTCATTCCAAATTTCAAGTCTTGGAAGTCACTGGAGCTTGCTATATGTATGTTTCAATATTCATTACTTGTATTAGTTTGCACATGTGGAAACAACAAATAGAATCAAAGAAAAAGGGATAAAATTTGGGTTAATGGAAGAATGATCACATAATTAAGAACCTTTGGTGTTTTGATTTTTACCTATATTAACCCTCATGCTAAGGGTCTCAGATCTGATGTGGTTCTCCCTTAGAGAACATGCATAATCAACATGCATGATTGATGCAAGAATGAATTTCACCTAAGACCTTCCTTGATCAAGCATGCCAATCTATGTGTGATGCAGAGAATGTTGAGATATACTATTGATTGGTTTTATTATGTCTAATGTAAAAAAATAGTAAGTGTTAGATATAAAATGTCTTTGGTATTCCTTTACATAGGAGACTCATTATTTTAAATTTGGGAGCTTTATTTGCATTTGGCCAACATTGGGAAACTTAGGAATGAATCAAATAAAAAGGGTAAGACTCATCTTAAGGAAGAAAGTAACCATTGACACTAATTTTTCACTTGGACAATAGCATTAGAAATAGGATACTCTGGGTTGCAATGGTCCTATCCAATTTGGGTGCTATTGTCTAGGGGATATGGGACCTAGGGGGATGGGTTTGGACCTAAAATATGTAACTGGGTCTAAAAGGGATAAATTTGGAAAGCTAAAAATGACCAAGGATAAGAAAAATGATGTTTAGTGAATGTAGTAAGACCAAGACAAGTCAGATAAAAGGTTATGGCTAAATTGAATAAAATATCATATTCTCTAGTCGGAGTCTCCTATGAAAGTATTAAGAAAATACATAATATGTTTTTACTTGACCAATTTAGGGTGTATACAATTTTTGATCTAGGATGGTAACTATGACCCATCTAGTTATAATTTCACAATATTTTTGGGATAATGAGCTACCATATTTGGAAGGGCTTAGAATGGTAATGAAAGGGCATTGCAAAGCTTGGTTTCTAATACAATCTAAAAAATGAGGGCTTGGAATGGTATTGTAAGGGCATTGAGGAGATTGGTTGCTAGTACAGGCCAAATGATGAGTTCTTGGAATGGTAATGGAAGGACATTGTATATCTTAGTTGCTAGCATAGGCCAAAGGATGAGGTCTTGGAATGGTAATGGAAGGGCACTTTGGAGCTTGTTTACTAACATAGTCCAAAGGATGATATCCTGGTAACATATGTATATTTTCTATGGGACATTCTTGTCCTTCTCCCACTAATGATCATGTTTTAAAATTAAACCCTTCCTTATCTTCTCTTCCATGTTTTTAGGCTTCCTAGCATGTGGTCTCTCATTTTAGATTATTATAGAAGAACACTCAAGTCACTTATTCTTCCACTTAGAAATTTTAATATAGAGATTTATTTACAAAAGTTTCCACTAATCAAAATTTCCCTTTTCTTCCCAATTCTAATTGTGATCATCAAAACTAGGCCTTAGCCAAGTTTAAAGCCTATTTTATGTATCCCTAAGAAAAGCATGATCAAGTACTCAAGTCAGTTATAATTTCATACACGTAGTCAAAGGAGTGTAATTACAAAAATAAATTTAATTGTGATATTTACATGGGATTGATTTCCTCATTGCAGTATTATATATGTAGGCAACGTTCAGTCATTATAGGGGAGATTGAAGTTAGCACATCCCATTACACTCCACTATTTTTTATTTATGGATATTTGAATCATTGATAGTTATACTAGGTTTTTGACATTTTATAAGCCATTTTTAAGTCTTATAAATACTTATAAAGGTTAAAACTAAACATTCCTAACTATCTCCATATGTCACACTTGACTATGCTAGATTTTTTAATTTTTTTTAAAAGACAAGATCAACCAAGTGGGACAACAATGAGAGCCAATCTTATTATCCATTTGATGATCATGTCCTTATTTGGTTTTAGTTTCATCTTGTGGGTATTTTATGGGTTTTATCATGTTTTAATATTTCTATAGACACCTAAATCTAGCCACCAATAACCTCCAATCAGGATTTTGACCAATTCTTACTAAAATGCACAATTTGGCCTAAAAACACTAAATCACATTAAAAGATTCAAAACTAACATAATCAAGTGCTGATTTTGGGTAGAGTATAATTAAATATGGAAATGCAATTTATGGGCCTACTAACTTTGATCAGATCATTCTAAGTCAAAATGCCAATTTTACACCTAGGTGCTCTGGATTGCTCTTTCCTATCAAATCTCTTGCACGAGACACATGCTTTTGTTATTTGGTGTTGGTGACATCCTAAATGGGATAATAGATCCAACACATCTAACATTGAATTCCAATCAAATTTTGGACCAATAACAAGGAATTTTAATTAATTTGAGTAATTTGTGCACAAGGTGCTTAATAATGCTTAGAGATAATTAATCCAAATCAAGAGCCTAATTAAGAATTCCATGGAAACTTGTTAAAAACTTGTTTTTAGAAATGAATATTTAATATCTTCATCATCATGTGACCTCATTTCTTGGGAAGACATCCCTAGGCCATAAATGCCATAAATATTAGGATTCATTCCCTCCATGCCTCTTAATTACTCCTCTATCCCAAATATTGAAGAGCCTATTTATCAATTTTAATTGAATAATTGGATTAATACTTAGCCACACATCTTAATCTTGAGATGGAAAATTTAGGTTGATTTTATCCATTTGAAAAAATATATAAATAGAGAGGCCATGAACATCATTTCTAAGCTATTTTGGTGCAAAGTTATTATGCTTAAATATCTTCAAAGGTCTTGATAATGTAAATTTATAATGCACAAATGATTCCAAAATATATTTCAATTAGTGTTACCATGTCAAATTGATTCCAAGCCAAGCCAATCCAAAGCCACAAGGTGCCAAGGAGATATCTAAGCCTCCTTTGATGAAGACTTCATGAGCACAAGCCAAGCAAGCCACTACACAAGCATTTGGAGCATCCAAAGAAGGTGAAGGATTCTTGTTTATTCTTTACTTTTTAGTTGTGTTTGTCATTTTTTTGTTAATAAGCTCACCCTAGTAACTAGGCATGAAGGTGTTAGTTTAGTGTGTTGTTTGTCATTTTGCTTTGTTTATTTTGTCACTAACATAATGCGAATCCCTCTTCTTAGTCAAATTCCTAGTTCACATAATAACATGCCTGGTGGGACCAAACACATCCCACATATGAAGAAGATCATTATGTAACTTTAAAATATTCATTTGGATCATTAAAACTTTTACAATTTAATTTTCTAACTTTATTTTTTTGTTTTTCTTTGTCATAGGTTTACATAGTAACCATCACTAGTTGAGTAAAATGTCGATGGTTATTTTCAACCATTATCATTTAAGTATAATCATCATCAGTTAGCATAACCATTATCAGTTAGTAAAACCATCGTCAGTCTGCATAACCATTACCGATTAGTAAAACCATTGTCAGTCTGCACAAACATCACCGGTTCGTGTAACCATCGATGATCACTGTGTTTTTTAACACAAACCTGAGAGCTCATTTTTCTAAGTTGGTTGTTCCATCTTTGAAAGTGATTCTAAGCTAAACATATTTATAAAAAAAAAATTGTAGGTTTTACTTGAAAAATAATCAAAGCATGCTTAAATAGATCCTTTTAAACTTCTTTTAGGGTGTTTTAAAATGAATCAAACTTTTCATTTTGGTGCTTAAAGGAAAATCATTTAGGGTGCTATTGCTTAAATCTTGTAGTTAGCTTTCAAAGTTATAAATTAAGACCAAGGGGTCAAAAGAAAATCACTTAATTTTTCAAATTGGTGCTTAAAATTTAACTCACTTGTCTAATTTTTTATACTCAATAGTTGTTCATTTATTTTTTGATTGGCAAAGAGAAGGATGTCACATGTATGCTCTTCCATTTATCCCCCTTAGGGAACCTTTGGAATAAAAAATTCCATCCTTATTGCAAAAATCCTAGTCCAAGGCTTAGAGAGAATGTCATCTAAAGCACTCCCTAAAAACTTGTTAAAGTTTGGGTGACCTTGAAAATGACCCTAGAGTCTTTCTATTAGCATTTTATTTCATGCAAACTTGACTTATGAGGGGGATGTCATTACCTCCCATGAGTTCTTTAGGGAAGCTTTGACCTAGGGTTTCATCTCCCAACATTAAATTTATTTTGATCCATATTGGAGTTACACACGAGACATAGTGGCACTTTAGACATCACACTACACTGAGCGAATAACAGGATGTAGTGGTTGCAAAAAAGACTAGATATTTTTGTAATATCCAAGTGATAGAGACCCAAAATCCATGCTTATATTTTGAATTATTTGACATGAAATTCATTGTGAAATCGATTCCCCTAGAAATGTTTGAAAGCTTTCTAGTTTAGTCAACCCCACATTGCCATACCCTTGCTAGGATTTGGATGATTATACTTAGTGTATTTTGGTCATTTTTGCTTGGTATGTTTTGAGACTAAAACTTGTCTATTTGTTCATAATCCATGTAAAAACAATGTATTTGAGTTAAGGAGGGTAGTGTTATGCTACCCAAATCATGTCAAAACATTTGAAGCCTTTTTGAGTCTTTGAAACATAACATAGATCACATCATTCAAGCATGCTTAGCAGTTAGGCTGCTCAATTTATTTCAAGACTAGTTTACCTTGTATCAAAAACCATTATTTCAAACCATGTTGTGTATACCATTTAGACCTTTGTATTGTGTTGTCATTCTATCCAATCTTGTCTAGCTTGTTTGGTCAAATCTTAGTTTTCAACGTTGAGTTTTCAATAAACCTTGTCAAGTTTGGATTCAAACATTGATTGATTTCTATTTAAGCTTCAATTCATGGGACTGATACATAGATATTTCTCTTTTAGGTTGCATAACTTCAGTTAATCGATTACCCAAATTTGAAAACTATTGAGGGTTTATTTGTTTAGTACCTATCCTTATCATTGTTTATGCCTTTATTTGGGAAAACATAGTCTTTCTTCAAAGAGCCTTTTATCTTATGCCTTATGCCAATTGATCATGTTTATATTTTATTATGTGTATCAGGTATATGTTAAATTTATTTCCAAACTTGTTAGATTAAATCAAATCACATCAGCCTTTGTTTCAAGTCTAGATTTTGATGCCGTTTGGCCAAAAGTCCTATTGTATGCCTATTTTTTTGAGCCTAGATTTTGACTCTGTATTTGGACATAAGACTTAGTAACTCAAATTTTCTCTTTCCTAGTTTAAACTTTGTTTGGAACACTTTGACCTAGACCTTTGACATACTAGTTTTTATTTAGATGCTTGACCTTTTGTGCATATGACATTTGACATTAGACATTTGATGTTAGACTATTTTATGCCAAGTCTTATCACAAACCATTTTGGAGATACAACTCCATTTTCAAACCACTTTGAAGATATAACTCCACTTTTGACCAAGTTAGACCAAGTTTGAACTATTTGTCTTTTGGACAGTTGTTTTGGAGTTTGTATAACTTTAAGCCTTTTTATTTTCAAAGATTTCATCATTTATGCAGATATGTCTAACTACACCTATGGTAGAGTCATGTATAATCTAACCTATGATAGAATGGCTGCAAAAAATGACTTTTATGGCTTTAGTCAATACCCCAAAAATGATAATATGGTTTGTGAGATAGATTTCTATCCACCTCATAATAATCATTCATGGGAAAAAAGTCACGAACCAACTCATGATCTAACTTGAGATCTAGATTGGTATGAAGAGGCTTGTGAGGATGACTTTGAAGACCCAACTATAGATAATGGTGTTTGGGATATGGATCCATACCCTCTTTACAATAATTAGTACATAGAACATAGTCAAAACCAACTTATGAGCCAACTCACAACTGAGATGATATGGTTAATGAGGAAGACTTGGATGCTTTGGCTTATGCAAGTAATCAGGCCCTACCATATCATACCATTTGTATTATAGGACCACAATGTCATACCAATCCCATACCAATACCTCATCCTTTGGTTTGTGAGAGCAATCAAGTTCCACAGTGCCAAACCATTTCTATACCAAGACCTCATCCTTTGGCTTATGCAATCAATCAAGCTCCACAATGACCCTTCATTATTCCAAGACCTAGTCCTTTGGCTTGTGTAGGAAATAAAGCCCCATAATTCCCTATTATTACCTTTTTAGGACTTAATCCTTTGGATCATGTGATCAATCATGCTCTCCAATACCCTACCATTATCGAACCATAAGCCATTCCTCATCTAAAACCAACCCCATCCAAACCTCAATTGATCCAATCCTTTAAAGACCAAGCTGTATTCAAAATTGGTATTTTCTAACTCATTAGAAACCAAAGCCTAGAAACCAACCAATCTAAGATGTTTTTGTTAAACCAACCACTTATGATAAGTCAACCTATGATGAATCACCTATTGATCCTATACTAGTTGTCAAGGAGTCTCACACTGATGAGCCAGTCTTTGTAGAGTCACTTCTTAATGATTATAACTACCTTTTGGAAAATAATTACATCGACCATGTGCCTATTTTTCAAGAGCCTCCTATTGACAAGCTAGTCTTTGAGGATTTTTATCTTTCCCTTTTTCCCATCCTAGATGAGTCCCATTCTGATAAACTAATTTTTGTGGAGCCCATTATGCCATCATAGGCCATTACTTGTCCAAAACCAAATATTCAACAAGACATCATTGTAATAGATTACCTATCAAATGAATAATCAAAGTTAGAGTTAGGTTCTATTCTTGAATTGACATCTGATTTACCATCAAAATTTGAATCAACATCAGTCTTAACATTAGATTTAGAGTCCCTTGAGTTAGAATCAGATTTACAAGAAGAATATGTTCATGGATATTAAAATATTATTTACACATACCTTGTAGATCAATTTACATACATTTTTGATCCTTTTATGATTTTTAAGGAAGTGTACTTTAGCTTTGACATAAGGTATAATAGTATATTCTATGAGGATTGTGTCGCCTCTCACCATTCCATAGGCCATTACCATCAACCAAAATATCCATATCATTGGAATTTCATCTTCCATAAGTGTCAATTGGGATCAACAAAATTTCACTTTGTTGAACTGCATCCATGGTGACATAGCAGTTAAAGAAGAGCAAGAAGGCTAAGACCACATTCATATAGTAGAAGAACACTCTCCTAGTGAAACTATTTCAAAGGCATTGTCAGACAATCAAATTTAGAACTCAACATATTTTAGTGAAACTTTTTTAGAAGCATTAGAATAAAATCAAAGTCAAAATTCAATGTGCATTAGACGCTATGGGACAATCAAGACAACTTCATTAGTGAAAACCTCATTGAGACACCAATATCTTAGCACAAAAGTTCTTCACTACTTGATGAAGACAAAATCAAAGATTAAATAAAAATAGATTCCAATCTATAGCATAATTAGATGGTAACTACTCTCAAAATCAAACAATAGAAAAATCTAGTGGTCCTATCAAGAGAATAAGTCTTCGACCCCACCACAACTAAAGTCATGTCAAATCTGGCATCAATAACATTACATGTGACTAAACATCTCGATCTTCATTTTTTTCCCAACCATTCCACATTCCATTATCATCTACCATTACATTTCATAGTCAAACCTACCATCCATTATTTGTCCTTGTTTACAATCCATTGGTTACACTTTCCTTTGTAGAGGCTACAAAGATACCTTGTCTTAATGCTTAAAGGAATTAAAATCAATGACCAATGAAGATCACAAAATCATTCTCAGCATCTAAATCTATAGGCAATTATTGACATAGTAGTTATTCAAATGAGGTGTGGGCTAGAAATTAACATGATTGATTATTTTGTTTGTATCATTTATTGATTAGGACGCGCATCTCCATCTCAACAGGAATAATAGAATCATATGCCATTTATCATACCTAGGCCAAAAACATGTACGATACCATTTCATATGTCATTGACCATTACTACATATCCTTGTGCCATTATCACATATCCTTCCATTAACCTTATGACTTGGGGCAACCCACTTACCAATTTATCCAATTTATCAAACCATCATTATCCTAAGCAAAACCATACCATCCTACCATGCCATTCCTATCTAGACCAAAGATTGTTTTTAGTCATGCTACCCAATCTTGTTTTGATCTTGGTTCATTTGGTTCTTCTTGTACCTTTTACAGGGGGATTTTAATCAAGTTTCAATAATCAATCAAATCCATGTTAACAATGATAGTCTATGAAAGTAGTGTGACAGTTGATCTAGCAAGATATCCTTTATTTTCCATCCTATATCAAGTTTGTTTATGTGAGCTTGGTTATAACCACCTAAAGGGCAAATCAGTGTTTTACCAGTCTTGCTACTAATTATAATTTCCTATAGGCAAATTAGTATCATTGATCTATGTCATTGTATCCTAGTTATAACTGCATGTGGGCAAACTAGGGGCAACACTTGTCTATCATGCATTGCCACATCACCTTGCCATTATTATTTTCATTTGAATAGCCATTTACCAGATTTAAGAACTTGTTAGGACCTAGTTGATTTTTCCCTACATTTTATGTGGATGGAATTACTATGACTTGAGGTTATTTTAAGACTATGAGGGTCATGCTCAATTCATTTTGAGGTCACTTTAGTCCCCCTTTCCATACGTTCTCATCATTTTGTGAGAAACCTAAGCCAAATGATCTCGTCATTTTGTGAGTACATATCTTGTCATTATATAATGAGTTAATATACCTCAAATGCAAAAAACATTCATAATATTTCAAAATCCAAAAACATTTATCTTGTTTAAGCCTAGTCAGTTATCTTTGATCTACCTTACTAGGGCATGGTCATTGCTAGGATATTTTCTTTTGCTTTGTTTTCAAGCTTTCTATTTGTTTGTTTATGTCAAGTTGTTTGTTTATTTATTTTGTTTATTGGCTATTCTAGTTGTTTGTTTGCTTTTCAGCACTGTTGCCTTGACTCAGTCTATATTATGCATTGGGTGACTCCTTGCACACATTATTCTTGACTATATCCATATTCATATGTAAACATTATCATCATGGCTTTTATCATTGGTGCATTATTTTTGAGTCTTTATTGGATCAAGAGTTAGTCCTTATGCATATTTTGGCCAAGTCTTCATGGTGTTTTATCATGAAGCCTACCATCACATGATACATCAAAAATTAGTTTCAAGAAGGTCTAAAATCAATAGAGTTGTATAAGTTCTTCCTTGATACCTTGGCAAATCCTCCCATCCCACCTTTGATCAAATCAACCCATTACCATTCTAGTTGTATCATTGCTAATTAGGATGAACATCTCCTCATTGGAAGGTATAACTAAATCATTCAAAATGATCAATAGTGTTCTTCTATTCATCTATTTCATCACTTTTCACCCACTCATCTTTAATTTATATTCTAGGTTATATCCTTGAGTTATGTTTACTAATCAACCCTAACTAGGGCACAATCATCTTTAGCCAATCTAGGTCCTCTTAATGATTATAACCACCTATGGGAAAATCATTATTTTGACTTTTATTCTTGATTATAACTACCTTTGGACAAATCAGTATCCTTTTTACATCAATGCATGCAAGCATTTTCTCATTTGGATTAATCTCAACTACAAGTTAATTCTACCTTTCTTCTTGTTTATTTTTGAGGGACCATCCATCAATAAATGTGATGGCCACTCCCTTGAGGGGGCATCATCATAGGCTTCCTAAACGCCATTTGGAGATTTGTTCTTCAACCATCATCTTATTTTTGGCATATACGTCATATCTCATTATTTTAGAAGATTTTACTATGCTTATAGCTTATAACACCTTCCTAAATAGGGAAAACTATAGACACCTAAATCTGGCCACCAATAACCTCTAATCAATTTTTTGACCAATTATTACTAAAATGCACAATTTGGCCTAAAAACACTAAATCACATTAAAAGCTTTAACACTAACATATTCAAGTGCTGATTTTGACTAGAGTATCATTAAATGGGGCAATGCAATTATGGGCTAGATAAATTTGATCAAATCATTCTAATTCAAAATGCCAATTTTACACTTGGGTGCTCTGGATTGCTCTTTCCTATCAAATATCTTACACAAGACACATGCCTTTGTTATTTGGTGTTGGTAACATCCTAAATGGGATAATAGATCCAACACATCTAATATTGAATTTCAATTCTAATCTAGTCAAATTTTGGACCAATAACAAGGCATTTTAATCAATTTGAGTAATTTGTGCACAAGGTGATTAATCATGCTTAGAGCTAATTAATCCAAATCAAGAGCCTAATTAAGAATCCCATGGAAACTTGTTAAAAACTTAGTTTTAAAAATGAATATTGAATAACTACATCATCAGGTGACCTCATTTCTTAGGAAGACATCTCTAGTCCATAAATGCCACAAATATCAAGATTCATGCCCTCCATGCCTCTTAATTGCTCCTCTATCCTGAATATTGATGAGTCTATTTATCAATTTTAATTCCATAATTAGATTAATCCTTAGCCACACATCTCAATCCTGAGATGAATGATTCAAATTGATTCTAGCAATTTGTAAAAAATTATAAATAGAGAGGCCATGAACATCATTTCTAAGCTATTTTGGTGCAAAGTTATTATGCTCAAATATCTTCAAAGGTCTTGATAATGCAAAATTATACTGCACAAATGATTCCAAAAGCTATTGCAATTAGTGTTACCATGCCAATTTGATTCCAAGCCAAGCCAAGCCAAAGCCACAAGGTGCCAAGGAGAAAAGGAGATAGCCAAGCCTCCTTTGATGAAGATTTCATGATCACAATCTGAGCAAGCCACCACAAAAGCATTTGGAGCATCCAAATAAGGTGAAGGAATCTTTTTTTTCCTTACTTTTAGTTGTGTTTGTCATTTGTTTTTTTTATTAAGATCACCCTAGTAACTATGCATGAAGGTGTTAATTTAGTGTGTTGTTTGTCAATTTATTTTGTTCATTTTGTCATTAACACAATACTAATTTCCTCTTCTTAGTCAAATTCCTAGTTCACAATTTCTATATTTTGTCAGTGAGTAGAATCAAATCTAGGGTAGAAACCACTAGTTTTTTATTTGATTTATAGACCTAGGCTTCTATCAAACATTTTCACATCATCTATTTTAGTAATTTTATTTCAATGTTCTTGTGAAAATGGTTATTAAAAAATTATAAATATTATATAAAAAATTATCTTTATTAGAGTTGATTGACACATTAAATCCAATCTTGATAAAATAGATAGGTGCATTGTCAATTAACTCGGTCACATACAAAGAATTTTATGACGAGTAATAGTTATTTTTTGATATGTGATATTTCAGACTTGTTTAGTTATTTCAAATGATCTATATCATAAAATACATTTTTTTATATTTGAGAACTTAGTTAACAATGATGCATGATTTTTCTAAGCTTTCAACATAGTTTCATTTCAGTTTGACATACACATGTAATATTTTTGTGATATGATTACTCAATTTTTATTGGATGATTTGGAATGTTGGTATAAAATGTAGTTTAATATGTTATGGTTCGTATCTATTTATGAAAGGCTAAATTATACAAATGATTTAAAATAAAAATAATGGATTAAATTTCTTAGGATTAGTCATTATGATTATTTAATTTGCATAATGACTTGTTTTAATGATTTCTTAAGTTGTGTAAAGTTGAGTGTGGGCCCCCATCCCATTAGAGATATTTGTTGGTCTATTGTACAAATATATTTTAATCTATATTTTAATCTCAAGTTTGATAAGTTCTTACAAACTTATTAAAACCTTAAATATAAATTCATTTTTTGAATTTAATATTTAAAGTTAAGTTATAAAATAACTAAGTTTGATAAGGTTAATTAAATTTTATATTAGTTAATTAGAAAATAGTTTTGACTTGAAAAATAACTACCTCTAAGAAGAATATATCAAAATAAGATTTGAATTAAATTTCAAAAGGAGAATCATCTAGAGGTACAATAGTTATCTAGATACAAGTTTCACATTGCACTTTATTTTTTTGACATATCTATGAGATTGCATATAATTTGTAGGAATACCAAATAACACATCCTCTAATAGTGAAATAAGTTACTTGATACACACATATATATTTAAGTTTATTTTTTAATTTATAAACTAGATATCTTAATTTAATCAAGAAATTAATAAATTTGATGATTGTAGAATCATTCAGTCATATGTGTAGAATGTATTTGTATTTTTCTTAAATAATGATGAATATTTTGTATATCTCACAACAAATTTTTGGGTCATCTCTATGCTATGAATAATTTTCTTATAATTATTGTAATTAGTCATGAAACATATAGTTTCTCAATAAAACTTCTATTTTGTTTATATCTTGAATATACTCCCTTTATTTCTCTCTCAGTTATAATGTAGATTTATTATTAGTTAATATTTTATTTTTATCCTTTTTTTCATTTTGATTTTTTAAAATTATTAGTTTAGTCCCTATTGTAGCCTTTAATTTATTGA